>JAUFNR010000531.1:0-15000 GCA_031216915.1 Pictodentalium vernedei | reverse complement strand
ACCCTCTCAGACAGACTTCGTATTTCGAAAGAGAAAAGACGATTATTTCATTATTGATTTCGAATGGTGACAATCGTCATTATTGTTGGGTTAAACATCCAAGCCGATTACTGTCGAGACAAAATAATAAACATAAAGGAAAGATATGTTTATGTTGCAACTGCAACAAAATCGTTAGCGAAACATCAGGAATATTGCAACGAAAATCAAGGTGTCACCATTGAAATGCCCAAACCCAACACCATCATGAAGTTTGAAAATCGCAATAGAAGGTTAAAAGTACCATTCGTTGTGTACGCTGATTTCGAATGCTTCACCATGAAAATGAGTTCCTGCCAACCCAACGCTCTTCGAAGTTACGTCAAAAGATATCAAAAACATACGCCTTTGGGTTATTGCATTTACATGAAATGCGCTTTCGACTCGCAACACGACATTGGTCCCTTCACCTACACAAAACAGTGCGAAGACGACGACGTGGCTCAAAGGTTTGTGGAACAGTTAGAATCGAAAATTCAAATGTTATACGATAAATTCAAAACTGCAGCGAAAATGATCATCACGCGAGAGCAGCAGGACGAAAATAACAGAGCCACCAAATGTCACATATGCAGACAATCGTTCGATGAGAATTCGGAGGAAAATAAGAAGGTCAGAGACCACGATCATTACACGCATCTGTATCTCAGTCCGGCTCACAGCAAGTGTAATTTAAAATATCGAGACGCCGTTTTCTATCCGGTGATATTTCACAATCTCTCGGGTTAAATATAGTCATCTGTTCGTGAAAAATCTCGGCACCTCCCACGAAGAATTAAATTGCATCGTGAACAGCAAAGAAAGATACATTTCCTTCACAAAATAGAAGCTCATGGAGAAGAAAAGAGTAATCGACAGAGAGACGTTGAAAGAAAAAACAAAATTCATTCATAGAGGCATACGTTTCATCGACAGTTTTAAATTCATGTTGACCGCTCTGGAAAAATTAGTCGATAACATGAGCAAGGATAAATTTAAAATCATGAGCGAACATTTTGGAGAACGAGTAGATGTCATGTTGAGGAAAGGAGTCTACAGTTAAAACTAGAAGTCCTGTCCTGAAATGCGCACAAATAGCACGTTGATTTGCGCGTTAATCTACACGTTATGACGACGGTATGGCTATCAAATTCTGTCCATACGGCCTGTACACAAGCAAAGTTTCAGCCAATGGACCTCCGGGTAACCCGGAGGTCCATTGGCAGGAACATTGCGTGTGTTTGCTATGGGTAACAAGGAGAACCTGCCACGCTTTGGATGCCATTCGATATGGCAATTGCGCGCAATTCCTACGCGCAATTAAGCCTAGATAAGCGCACAGTTCGTGACAGGACTTCTAGTTTTAACTGTATCCTTATGATTACATGAATGATCTAAAGAGATTCGTCGACACTGCACTACCTTCGAAAGAAGATTTTTATTCAAAATTATATGAATCCGACATTTCCGACGAGAATTACGAACACGCCAAAAACGTGTGGAAATCATTTGATATGAAAACCATGAGAGATTATCACGATCTCTATCTAAAGACTGACGTTCTGCTCTTGGCAGACGTGTTCGAAAATTTTCGTTGAAATTACGATCTGGATCCAGCTTGGTATTTCACCGCACCTGGTCTGTTGTGGGACGCTCTGTTGAAGACCACCGAAGTCCAATTGGAATTACTATCCGACGTGGACATGTTGCTCATGTTCGAAAGAGCTACGAGAGGTGGCGTCTCGATGATCTCCCACAGATATTCTGAAGCTAACAATCTCTACATGTACATTAAAGATGATTACGTCAAACGAAAATTTGGTGATAAAGCCAAACTACTGTTCACTGACACGGACAGTTTAGTTTACGAGATAGAGATGAAAGATGTCTACCGAGATATATCTCCGGACGTGGCCGCGTGGTTCGACATGAGCAATTATCCCGTTGATCACCCTCCAACATTCAATCAAACGACAACAAGAAGGTGTTAGGTAAATTTAAGGATGAGAGCGGTGGTAAACAAATCCTCGAATTCATGGGCTTGAGACCTAAACTGTATGCTTATCGTCTAGAAGATGAAGAGATCAAGAAGTGCAAAGGGGTTAAAGCGTGCGTGGTGAAGAAAAACATCTCTTTCCAAGAGTATAAAGATTGTCTGTTAGGAAGTGGTCCGGTGTATAAGACTATGAAATCGATTCGAAGCGAAAATCACGACTTGTATACCGAAATAGTCAACAAGATTTCGCTGACAGCTGATGACGATAAGAGATTCGTGTTAGACAATAAAATAAGCACTTTAGCACTCGGACATTGGACTTTGGATCTAATTTTAAACGATAGGATTTCAGATATGATTGAGGATGATAGGATTCCAGATATGATAAAGGATGATAGGATTCCAGAAAATCAAGAGCAATTAGATGGATTCAAGATTATGGAAGTCGATAGAGTTAGTTTAAAAAGAAAAAGAAAAATAACGTCATTTTAGTGAATTATAATAAAATAAATAAATTTTAAAAAAATATACACATTTATGAATAAGAAAATAGAGATATCTGTAGAAGGTGTCGTCTTACCTAACGAACCCCTATCCAACATCGATCTGTCGAATGTGGCGAAGGATTTGAAGATCAAAGATTTTCTAGGTGTGTTTTCCAGAGATGCCTTGCCGAAGAGAAGATCTCGACAACCGGAATGCGGAATTTTAAATCTAGACGATTTATCGGGTGAAGGCACTCACTGGGTGGTGTGGTTCAAGAACGGGAAGAAGAATTATTATTTCGACTGCTACGGAATCTCACCGCCGAAAGAAATAAAGAACTATTTCAACAAATTGATGGTTTGTTACAACACGGAACGAGTGCAATCGCCAGATCAAGTGTTTTGCGGTCACCTGTGTCTCTATGTTCTCAAGAGATGGTCTGAAGGAGATCGGTTTCAAGACATTCTCAATGATTTACATTAGAGAGAGATTTTTTTTTGTAGTATATATAAAGGTAAAAAATTATTTAAAAAAATTTTAATCGAATAAAAACGAAAAATAAAAAAATAAGTGAAATAATTCATTTTTAATAAACTGCGTTTGAAATATATTTTAAAACAAAAACCTCAAAACAACATGCCAGTCGATAAATTTGGTAGAAGTGACGACGAAAGTCAACCCAAAAAGAAGAGGAAGACACTCGAAGTCGGCGATGGTTACGACGTTGCCAACTTGGAAAAATGTTACGTTCAGAGATTCGAACCTCGAGAGGAACCTTTGAACATTAACGATAAGAAGCTCTACAATCTTCCCGAGCCGATAGATCTCGCAGATGCTGCGACTAAAAAATATGTTGACAGGGGGAACACGGATTTTGAACGAATCATGCTAGATAATTACGTGGATAAAGCCATGACTGACGATCTCGATCTGAAATCGAAACGTTTGGTGAACGTTGCAAATCCCATACATCCCACTGATGCCGCAACCAAGAAATACGCGGCCGACTCTCACGCGAGATTCAGCGAACACCTGAGAAATAGATACGTTCAGAAAACGTTGCACTCGGAACTGAATGCCAATTCTAACAAGACAACGAACGTGGCCACTCCCACGAATCCCAAGGACGTGGCGACCAAACACTATGTAGATCTGGAACAGAGAAAGTCTGACAGACGAGAAATGAAATCGGATCTGAATGCGGGTTCAACAAGATATTGAATCTGTCGAAGGTCGACGACACAGATGCGGACTCAACCGCAGTCAACAAGGGCTATGTAGATTCTGCCATGATACGATCACAAGAATACGTAGAATCGCAAGTGGACGATCTCTACCTGAACAAACAATCTGGCGGAACCATGGAGGGTGGTATCAACATGAACGGTGAGTATTTATTCGGTCTCAATCACGATCCCGAATTCGATTCCAGTGCAGTCAGCAGGAAGTACGTAGATGACAATTCGGTCTGGAGAAAGGGTGACATCATGGAAGGTAAACTAGACATGGGTGGACACGTGCTCACGAATCTACCAGATCCCGTGAACATGATGGATGCCTGCACCCTGATTTTGGTGGTGGAGAAAGTCAAATATGCTAGACAGTTGATCACCATGTGGGCCAAGGAGGCCGGAACCTTAGAGGAGGGAAAAGCTGAGTGGTCTTTCGGAAATGGAGGTAGTGGATCGAAACATGGTCAGGTGGGATATCCCATGCCGTTGGGAGGTGAAATCATTCGAATGAGTCTGGCTTCCTCGGATTTGAATAACAGAGCGGTCGTCAATCTCATGGTGAATGGAGTAGAGAGCAATAAGAGATACAGCGTTGAAAAGACTGAGAATCAACACGTGAATGTTAGCACGTTCGGCATGCCTCTTAAAGTGAATGCCGGAGACAGGATTAATTTTGTTATGAAAACCAAAAATCCCGAAGCCGCTACTTCCGTGGTGAGTCTACTGATCGAACTAGATCCTTTGAACAAAAGTGAATGCGTGAAAATAATTTAAAAAATAATGTGTGATTATTAAAAACCAAAAAAAAGTAATGAGATTTAGAAAGATGTTCAATCTCACTAGATCTCATTACTTTTTTTTTTTTTTTGTTTGTTTTTTTTTGTTTTTAATAATTACTCATTACTTTTTTATTTTTTTTCACACACGTCTCTCATCGAATGATCGACATCTTATTTCCATCCGATTCGAATTGTAATTCTCTGTCCAACAGGACCAGAGTGAAGGCTTCAGTTTTTCTTGGCACGTTCCTATCGAATTGCATCTTGATCTGAATGTCTAAGATGCTACTCTTGAGTCGTTCACTCTGTTTACTGACATTGAATACGAACATGGGATACATCGACTTGTATTCGCCGGGAGATATATTAGGGTTGCTCATCAATTTGTCTAGACTGTGATACTTCTTTCTGAAATCAGTGGCGTCGCCGTACAGCCTGCAGAAATCGTTCTTGTCGAATGACGCATTGTAATCGATTGCTGGATATCTCGTGGCGTTCAGAAACACTTGCATGTTTCTCAAATTGCAGTGATCGAACTGCGACGCATTCTTTTCCTGAGACCCGTCCCTATCAGTCTGAAATGCAACCACGATGAAACGTGGTCTCTCAGAAGCGGATTTCACTGTCAATCTCCAATCGAAGTGATTCGTGGAGAGTGGAATGCTAGCCGTGTCGCACTGTCTCATTCTAAATCCCATGGGTAATTTACTCTTGGATTCTATGATCTTGTAGAGACGCGCTTTTTCCATGATCGAAGGCTCCACATGCGTAACGTACAACGATATCTTGTGTAGAGTTATCTTACCCACATCGGTCACGGGGAGTCTCACTATCCCATCATCATTTCCCTTTCGAATCAACGTCAGATTGCATTTGAATCCATACATGATCTTGTTGTAATCGTCCGCAAATCCGAAGATGTGTTTCAAAGGTATCCTGAATGAAAACGTTCCTTTAGGTTTGGACGTCTTGATGACATAGTCGAATATTGCGGCAGCGCTGGCGTTAGCAGGGCCGACGGTGTCTTTCACCCACAACTGATTAAGTCCTCTGGATTTCGAAAAATCATCCAGATACATCAAGAGTCCGAACATCGTGGTGGCCAGACCGTGATGAAACACAGATTCTATCTCTTGTCCGGATAGCATGTATTTTATATAATTCTGAATAGATGCATGATGCCATTATTGGCTAGAGTAACCGTGTCCGTCGTCGGCGTAGTCGCTCCCATCTTCCTTGGTGAGACGTCCCTGCACCACTATGTAACTCTCGCTAGGATGGACGAATAGATCTTAAGTTTCGATGTTGATTCTTATCTCTCCCGCATTGTTCAAACTCGTTCTGGTTAACGGTTCGTATTCGTGAACCTCATATTCTTGAATACTTTCATCTTTCTCTATGCTTTATGCTATATCTAGTATATTTGTCATTTTTGAAGGGTTTTTGTTTTTTTGTTTATTAATTAGCTTGCTTTTTTATCTAAAAATAGTTTTAATTATTTTTTATTATTATTTTTCTCTCCTATATATATATGTGTAAACAAGAAAATGTTAAAGAGAGTAAATAAAAAAAAATTTTGTTTTCTTTATCAAAACTTCGTCTTCTGCAATTGTTGTTCGTAAAACTTTCCGATAATCTCTTCTCCATCCAAAGCTTCGATTTCGTAAGTCACCGGATCGGTGTGAAATATTTTGATTATCACGAAGATTTTCGAGGTCCATCGAGGAGTATAACCCTTTTCGAAGTGCTTCTTATAAGCGTAGATTCTCACTCGATCACCGACCGTAAATTTCGGCATTCTAGACTTCTTCCTGATCTTAGATCTCTCAGTATATAGATTCGCGTAGACCCGTTTTTCATTTCGAGGATCACTAGCTTCCGCGGGAGTCATCTTGATTGATCTGTGTCGCATGTTCTTGTAATCTTTGACCAGACCGTTCAGAGCGTATATGTATTTCTTGGTCGAATTCGCCGTGAAGTATCTATGCATCTTTTCCTTCATCGTTTGATTCCAACGTTCCACCACGCTGGCTTTCTTTTCGTTTTCGATCGAGTAGAGGTTGACTAATCGATGAACGTGCTTGTTGTAGAATTCCTTTCCCTTATCCACCCACAATTTATTCAGTTTTCGAGAAGACGAGTCGAACACGCTCTTCAGAGCCTCGGCGATGCAAGGTCCCAATTTATTCTTCAAAGCTCTGATCCAACCACATTTGGAAAACACGTCGATGACCGTCAATAGATATTTGACACCCTCGTTCCACATCGAAAACGATTTCATGTCGACCAAGTCGGCAGACCAAATATCATCCAAACCCTTCACGAACACCCTTCTCTTTCGAAATTTATGCACGCTGGGTTTGTGTAACTCCTCGGCCAATTCGCTTGTCAATAATCGTTTCTTCTTCTTTTCAGATGCACTTTTTTTTTTGAACGCCCCATCCGAATCGACGTTTCGCACCGATCAGATTACCGACCAGCGAACGTTCTATCTTCTCTCTCCTGGTCGGATTCGATATACCTCTCAATTTCGCTAACATGTTTTATCGCAGACATCGTTGCGAGTCTTGGTGTTGGGATGTCCGGCGTAGCATAGATCGTGATCATATGCGGCCGCGTCCATCCTATTCACAGGTTTGCTCCAAGATTTAGGAGTCAGATCGGCGTTGAGTCTCTTGTTCAATTTCGTTCCAGGTCCCGTGAAACTGTGACCAGGCAGATGCATTTCTAAAGGTAGATTATTGATCATTTTATTCACGATGCCTTTACCTTTGCTCGCGTTCTTTTTTTTGACGAATTGAGTCTTGATAGAACCACACACGTCGCAAATTCCACGAAGCATCTGTCTGTCGTTTTTAGTTCGTACCTCTCGAGAATTACTCGTCTCGGTAACTCTCTTACACTTTACGCAATACATTTTTTGAGAGTTATTTAAATTAATTTCGTTTTTATTTTATATATGAATTTAATATTTCTTTTTTAAAAATTCTGTTCTTATTATATATATTTTTTTTTCAATCGCTGCTCTTGAGTTCTAACATCTTACTGAATTCCTCCCTGGCCTCTTTCCTCCCCTTTTCCACGAGAGAATCCTTCATCTCTTCCTTGCTGATCTGACGAGTTCTCACAGCTTCTTTCATGGCTTCATATTTCGTTTTCTCACCCAATACCGTGAAGTATTCTCCGTCCAATATCTTACCGTCTTTCAACGCCATCGAGATCATTTCTGATATCGTGTCGATCTTAGAGTTGGCCAAGATGCGAATCTTGTTGTGTTTCCTTGCCTTCAGATATAATTTCCTACTCAAAAAGTTTCTGAGCATGCTAAACAATCCAACGGCGAGAGCCACTCCTTCTATGGTTAACACGATCGGAATACCGACTGCAGTCGACAACAATCCGATGCCGGCCGTGTGTAAACCCATGGAAATCGTGATGAGTGTCGTGTCAATCACGTTGACGAATTTCTCAAAACCCGAATACTTCTTCTTGAGAAAACGGTGAGAATCTCTCTCTTGAGTTAGATACAATTGGATTCTACCGATTTGATCGATGTGATACCTCACTCCTCTTTCTTTTTCTTCTAGCGATGGTGCCATTCGGTTTCTCATCCTCGTCGTCATCTAACGTCGGATACAATTTATTTCTGGTTCTCATTTTTGTGTTTTTTTCTTTCTAATATTAAATAAAAAATTGATGTGTATTTATTTTTATTTCTATTCTCCCTTATTTTATATCAACGAGAAAACTTAGACGTATGCTTCATTGAACAATAATTTCATGATGCATCCCTTGTCTTCTAAAGTCAGACTTCTACGCGCCAATTTCAGTTCTTCCGAAACTGTGGGCTTGTCTCGATCCTCACAGAAGAGTAATCTCTTCCAAAACGTGATCACTTCGTCGATTTGAACACGTTCGAACGCCGGTTCGAAATACTTGACGACCATATCTTCCCTTTCCATCGTCAGACGCGAATGATTCTCATGATCGAAGTCTAGGTAATCCCGACATCCGACGCATCGTTCTAACAAGAGGTGACCTAGTTGTTCATTCACACAGAATGCGTAGGCTCTCATCAGCATTTTTAAAAGAAACCTTGCTCTAATAGTCTGGGAAGCATTCATGATTTACGTATTTTTTATTATCTATTCGATTTGATGTATTTATTTTTAAATAACTATTTATTTTTTTTCTCCCCTATATATATATCAATCTCTTTTTATTTCCTCTCCTCAAAATCGATTCTATCACGATTTCGTCTCAGAAAACTCAAGAGATGAATCGGCAAATCGTTTTTCACCGATCAAATCGCACCCTATACCGTCCCAAACACGATCGGGAAAAGAGGCAGTGGTTTGCGGGTTCTGCATCACCTTTTTTCCATGTACCGTACTGAGGTCGATTTTCCTGATCTAGAATCCGCAAATGGGTTTCCCCGATCGGATCGCACTTTAACCGTTCGAACATTCGTTGGTGAACGTATACCTACTTAGGTGATACAGAATCCTCAAACCACTTTTTGATGCTGATACAGAATCCGCAAAACGTTTTTTGCTCGCGTTCACCAACAATGGATCGATGGTCTAATCCGCGATGGGAACGTACAGAACAAATTTTTAATTATATTTTATTAAAATTTCGTACATTTTTTTCACTCTTGAGCGACGTGCCGAATGTACGCGTTCACCAACGGGTATTTGAACGTTAAAAGTGCGATCTGAGAGTCTCAAAACCAATGGTGGACTCTGTATCACCATGAAAAACGACATTTTTTGCACTTGTACACGATTTTAACACTGAATCCTATGGCGGTGTACATACATGTACGTGTATATGTACAAAATCGTGTACAAGTGATACCGAATCCGCAAATATCACCTACTCCTGCTGACTCTCGTCTTGCAGCTATCTCCCTGCCCTTCTTGTTTTTCCTGTCATCCTTCTTTTCTTCTCTTCTCTTTTCCCGAGTGTTTGATGATGATTTGGTGAACTGCGTCATTTTCCTAGGTTTAAATCTATCTGTGTTAGGATCTATGTGTTTAAGTAAGTTATGACTCTTTTAGATTTTCCGGAATATGATTGTAATCACTTTCCTGGAAGGCTGATGAAAATTTTGAGGAGTTAACAGCTTGATGAACGAAGAATGAATCGTCCTAACGCCGAATGTCGCTTTTATTTGTCTGTATGGAAACCATCCTCATTTTACTCCAACCAAGAATGTCCTTATTACTGAATAAGATGAATGAGAATTATAATCCACTTAGCGAACTGGTAGGGCAATTCAATCAAGTTTTTTATACACTCAACTTGTTTTACACCTCCATTGCTAATGTTTCCGTAGTCTATTCCGGATTACAAAGAATAGTGTGACATGCGCAGTGAAGATACAGAATAGTATTCGCAAGGAAACAGCAAATTGCACTTCAAATGTGAACCAGAATGGAATTTGAGGAAGTGGCGCTCGCAATTTTTGTTAATGATGTTGTCAATGACAACATGGCTGCTGTTTTTGCTCATCTCATTGCCGCATCTGTACAAAACAGCACAGCTCTCCTATGGATAAATAGGTCAATATGACCAGATTAAATAGAAACAAAAAATTTACAAAGAAACGCTGGCCAGAGCACTTGAGTTTTCTTCTTATTATTTCGACTCCCATTTGTTCAGGGGCGTAGCCAGGATTCTATAATTGAGGGGGAGGGGGCTAGCCATTTTTGTGGGGGGGGGGGGGCAAACCATGATATTTGTAATGTTGTGGGGTTTCGGGGGTTCCTGCCTAGTCCAAACTAGCATCCTTCCGTCGTTACCCCTTCCTCCCACTTCCCTTCATGGATGTGGGAGGAGGGGTAACGACCGGAGGTCCTAGTTAGGACAAGGACGTGGGAGGAGACGGGTGACGACCAGAGGGAACAGAGGGTCCTAGTTTGGGCAAGGCCTTCCCCGAGAAAATTTAGCAAAATTTAGTGCTCCAAGATCGAATATGAGGCAATTGTAGCATGTGTAGCCCTAAATTGGAGAGCATTTTGGTGTTTGAAACTTGCATTGGATCAATGTTTTGGGAGAGGGGATGCGAAATTGTTGGGGGGCCTGTGCCCCCAGCCCCCTCCCCACCCGTGGCTACGCCACTGCATTTGTTATGCCATGGTCTGAAGCTGATTCTTTTCCGAGGAATTAATGCCTCCAACCCTATCATGTTCCTGATTGATTTTGAAATGAGGAATATTTTGGGATTTTTGTTCTTTTTTTTTTCTTTATTTCACTGCCGACTGAGATGGATGTTCCACACATGATCAGGTACAGGGGCGTATCTAGGCCCAGGATTATCAGATTCTATAATTGGGGGGGGGGGGGGGGGGGGTATTGGAGTGCAGGGGCGGCGGAGCCTGGGCATAGGATGCACGTGCCCCCTCTTTTTTCACCAATTATGGGTACCCAAACAAACAGGAGTATTCTCACATAACCTACACAATACCTATGGCCAAATTGACTGTGGAGGATGATAATAGTTCTAACAAAACTAACAACATAATACTGTCTGCATCGTTGTCCATTTTATATAATGGAGATATTGCACGTCGCAAGTTCGCAACCAGTAAATCCAATATCAAATCCAATAAGCACAGACTATAGTAATAGTACAACTAGTCCAAACTTGGACCCAAATTCCGTAATATAATTTTGGGGTTTGGTAAACTAGTCCAAATTCCGTAATATTACTTTTTGGGTTTCGTTCGTCCTTTGGACGTGCCAAACCCCAAAATTATTTATATTGCGGACTTTGGGTCGAAGTTTGGACTATGGTATTTAACGTGCGCATGTGTTCCCTTTCCGGAGTTGCATTTAATTTTGTTCAGTATTCATGACATACGCGATAACAAAGTATCCCTCCAATCCAGCCCAAACACCCCCCCCCCGGCCCACCCACACACATTGAGCTCCTATTTGTTTTCCTTCCTTCAACCCTGCGGTTACACAGAAGAAAAAATTGTGCCCCTCCACCACTTTTTTTCGAGCTTCCGCCGCCCCTGTGTGAAGGGTGGGTGGGTTACTATTTGGAAGGTTGTTAGTGGGTTTCGGGGGGTCCTCCTCTTGTCCTAACTAGGACTCCTGTAGGGAAGTGGGAGGATGGGGTAATGACCACAGGGTCCTAGTTAGGACAGAGAAGTTCGAGGATGGGGTAACGACCAGACCGACCAAGCCCTTATAAAAGTGCCATGGTAAACCATGGTAAATCCCAAAATACCCTGGTAATACCATGATATACCATGGTATTACCAGGGTATTTTGGGATTTACCATGGTACTTTTTTATAAGTCTTTTTTGGGAGTCAAGATAGGGCCTCTGCCGAGAAATTTTTGCAAAGTTAAGTGCTCTAAGATAGAATCTGATGCAATTGTACCATTGTAGCCCTATATTGGAGAGCATTTGGGTCAATATTTCTTTTTTATTTAGGGGGGGGGGGGTGCTAAAGCTTTAGGTTGACCTGGGAATCCAGCCCCCACGGCTACGCCACTGGCCAGGACGCCGGCTGAGCCGGGAGATTGGGTACAGGTTCTCGCCATTGTGGCCATACAACTCTGCTCGTTAGCGTTATTTGAGCGAGAATTTAAAAAAAAAACATTTCAGTATTTGGTGTCCACTATTTGTTGGTTATGAGTATACTGAGAACCAGCAAAGCCTGTTTGTGCACTCTCACAACAGAGTTCCCGTGAACAAGAAGGTCATGAATGCACCGCCGCGTTGTGTTAAGGTTCAGTAACAATACTCGGTCTCTCCAGGGGGAAGGTGTGGGAGGGCAAACTCACACAGCCTGACTAGAGCGTTATAATGGGCTGGGTGTGGTGACACCACTCAAATTTCTAACTGGTGGGGTTGGGTGGAGAAAGGTTTCCAGATCTTCAGTATTCAGAATTTTGGCCTTTTTGCATCAGTAGGATTTGAGCCTTGTAATCAAGTTGGTTGTATTCCCCACCCCTACGACATTCATCATGTTAGGATTTCACATCCAGATGTAATGTTCAGTCACAATAGGCCTAATCAGAGTTTCGAGTCAAGGGGAAATAAATGAGTCAGTTATGGGCGGTCAAGGGTGCATTGTCGCTTCGTAGAAAAAAATTAATTCCATGGTCCAAAAAACCCCATTTCCTCACATCTGAGCGGATATTTTGGGGGTTTTCATGGAAATACGGTTCATTCCCACTAGACCAATTCCCTTTAGATCAATTCACACGAGGCTAATTTCCAAGAGACCAATTCCCCTTAGACCAACTGTTGTGTTCTACTTTTAAAATAATTCTATATCAATAATTTGATAAATTTATAAATATCTATTAATGTATTTAATGTTATTGATATTCAAGCCTGAAAATAAGCCGTCTGTCATTTGCTGAATGAGGTCCCCAGAGGGTGAATTTGCTGATGCTATCCCATACAGGTAGCATCACCAAATTCACCCTCTGGGGACCTCATTTTTGTAAAATGTTATATGTACTGAGCTATGCTGAAATGTTATAAACCTATATTTTTGTATGTTACGCATATCAATATTTTTTTTATCAAATAAAGTGCTTATCAGTAAATAAATGTTTTCTTAATTATCCTTAATCAACACTTAATCAATAACAGTATGTAGTTGGGCTAAGGGGAATTGGTCTTTTGGGAATTGGCCTAAAGGGAATTGGTCCAAAGGGAACTGGCCTATAGTGGGAAGACACCGGAAATACATTTGTGAGATTTCACACTTCACAATTTAAGTGCTTGCAATTGCGGGTGTGGATTATAAATTAAATTTGTGTCTTCGCGTTTTCTACTGTCCAATCTGCCTCCATAGGCACGTGTTTTGTCTTAACAATCAATATTATAATTAACTAAAACTATTAGTTAGAGGTAAGATGAAAGAGAAAATTGCTGAAAACAACTACTTTGATGATGATGTTTTGATAATAATGAATCTGTATACTGATGACGATATTAGGACAAGCAATCTACAGCCTAACTCCCTGCACCTACCCTGAACCTACCCCCCCCCCCCCCCTACGATTTTTATATATTTCGAGGACCTGCAACCAACTTTGAGGAAAACTTGGGGAACGTGCTCCCCCCACACCCCCGTGACCATACCACTTCGCACGTGTTGTGTAAAAACATAACGGGTAACAATTATTTGCAACGTCCAGATCACATTATAATTGTAAAAATGGTCTGATACAAGGTTTTAACTTTTAAGTCTGTTCAAGTACATCTAAGTATGCTTCGTTAAGGAAAAGACGTGTTTGTAGTTAGCTCCGGCTACCGTGTGATGTAACGGAATATCGACTATCAGTGTGGTGATCGCTGACAATAAATGAACGGACAACTGGGATTATAATGCCTATTTCAATATTCGTATAAGGAACTTTTTTTTCGATTTTTTAACACATTCACAAGGGAAAATATGAATATCGTGAATGATAGTTCTGAGCAAGAGGATGCTGTAATCAATTCTGACTTCAATTCAGACGACCAGGCATCCGAAATACTCTCTTCAACTGTCATGGAAAGTGTTAATGTGTCAACTTCTGCATCTTTAAATTTCGAGATCGAAAATGTTAGTGGAAAAGACAATATTGCATCAATAGACCCAACTAAAGAAGACGGCAATGTACAAATAATTGAAACTAAAGATTACAATCTTAATATTGACAAAGTTTTAACCAGAAAACGGAAGTCTCTGATAGAGGACATAGATTCGGTGGAGTTGAAAAACTAAGGTAAATCGTTAGTAATTGCACTTAATTAGGGCTGTCACGATTTTTTAATTTAGGAATCGATTAATCGTCGCAAATAATCGATGATAATCGATTGATCGTACCTAGATGACCCCCATCTCCTTCTCTTTGAAGTCGATAAAAATGAAGTTGAAGTCAGTTGACCAACCTCAAGTAAACAACGAAGACGATCCTCTTTTAGTTACATCCAAAGCTTTGATGTTCTGAACTTTTGAGCCGTCAGTGTAATAGTCAAGACCGGTCGGCAGTTGCGAACTTCGCAACTGCCGACCGGTCTTGATCATTACACTGACGGTTCAAAAGTTCAGAACATCAAAGCTTTGATGAATGTACCTGAAAGACAAATGCTTCCAATAGCTTCTTGGGGTTTAACATCGATGCTCTTTACTCTTTACCTTTAGAAACAATAGTTTTTTCAACATATTTTCTTTTAATCATTAAACGTCTAAAACGGGATATAATTTACCGATTATTCGACAACGAAAAATACTAATCGATTTCGCCGTGACCGATCAACAATCGATTAATCGTGACAGCCCTACACTTAATACAATAACTTTTGAAAGATACAGAGAAGGAATACGGAATGTGTATTGGAATTCGGACAGTGATACTGTGAAGGAAAATGTAGAATGGGAGCATGCGCAGAGGATAATTCTGGAGTACTTGTTGAGGATAAACTTCGCATTTCTAGAAACAAGTACAATAAAGTCCGCACATCT
>JAUFNR010000530.1:0-15000 GCA_031216915.1 Pictodentalium vernedei | reverse complement strand
GCAGTTGAAAATATATTATTTTTCAAAAAATTTCAACAAAACCATATCATGTGACCCTCGTTGGAATGAGCTCGTCGAGCTCATTCCAATGAGCGGTCACATGATATGGTTTTGTTGAAATTTTTTGAAAAAATTGAAAAAATGATATTTAAAATAATAAATTTTGATATCGTCTGCATTGGGTAAAGGGTTAATTAGCCATTTTCTCCCCATCATGCAACTACATGTAAGTAGGAATTTTAACAAATTCAATCTCGTTTGACAAAGCTAACTGAGCTATGTGAAACAAGTTGAGTTGGTTAGATTCCTACTTGCTTTATGGGAAAGATTTGCTGCTTTAAAGTGCTCAGATGGTTAACTTACAGAAACTTAGGGGAATCTACAAGTGCTTTAAAATATTACTCATGATTCAGAATTAGCTTTAACCCTTAAGGGCCTGGAGATTGTTAAACCTTATTGCTAACATTTGACAATGTCCACATCCTGTGACTTTGCAGTTGTTTGTAGGCAAGTCTTGGCTTCCTACACAGGCATTGCATGTTGGTTTGTTATGCCCCCGACTTGAAAAGTCAAAGGATATCTAGTGGAGACCTCTGCCCATCCGTCTGTTTGTCCTTCAGTCTGTCCATACAACATTTTCCCTTGTATCTCAGCCACTGATACTCTGATTTGAATAATATTTGGTGTTGTGATAGAGCATCATGTGGGAAAGATACCTGTACAGCATGAATTTCTTCCACACATTTTTCCAGAGTTATGGCCCTTTTTACTCTTTCGACTTAGAAAATGCTTGGCAGGTCGAGGGCGTTGGCCCTCGCTTTGCATTGTCCCTATTCTTATAGAAAAATGTGATTCAAGTCGGATTGTTTTTGTTTCTAGTTACTTTATTTTATGGTAAAAATTAACAACTTGAAATTTTGTGATGTTGACATCAATGTGCAGTGGATTAACTTTCAATATTAATTTTTCAGATACTCAGACAATGGATGGAGCTTGGATTTACACCAGCTTATATTATCTTTGAAGGTGTCAATAACAAAGAACCACCACAGACTACAGTGAATAATATGAAAAAATATCACTACAGTTATATAGCAAAACGTGGATATAACTACATACTTGAACATCAACCAAACAGATGATAACTTTTCCTCAGTAGCACATGGTTAGAATAACCCAAAGAATTTACTAAAGTCTATCTGAGCCGTGGTATGTCGAGGCTCAGATCACCTATGGGGAATAAGATTCTAAAATTTCATATCAAATTCAGACTGATTTTTGTAAACTAAGTTCAGACATTTTCTATTAAATCATGTTAAATTAGATATATAGAATATACCCATAGTAGCTTGGTGTACCAAATGATCACCTCGAGTGGTGAGGTGATGTTAACCGCGAGCCTTCGGTGCACAGGTAACACCACTTCACTGTCTCATGTTAATAGGTTTTTACTAAGTGGAAAGCACTTGTCCTCCTATCCCTTTTGGCTCTTTAGTTATGGCAGATATAAATATGTTTGAAGTACCACTTCACTATGGGAGGTGAACAATTGGTACACCAAGCTACTTTGGGTATATTTTATTTATACCATGATTATTAAGAGACGCTATTATTTTTATCGATTTTACTGAGCAGCAACCATACATATGTGTGAATTTGTTTTTGTTTACATGAGCATTGGTGGGCGGTTCTTCCACTGTCAATTTTATCACCGAATCGAAATAGAAAAAGAAACAGGGCCTTTTTCATTTTAATAACATAATGACATACTGTTTAGAGTTATGGATGCTTTATTAACATGAGCAATGCATGTTTGTTAATTTTTGGTTTTTTATGGGGTAAACTCGTTTAAAAACTTTAGACAAGTTCACATTCAGGTCGACGTCACCAAAGGTCAACTTGGATATAGTTCCACTGTAGGTGTAAATTTCAACTATTGAAATCCCATTGCTGGCGTGTTCACCACTGTTGGTGTATAAAGCTAAAATTTATGTGATAGGCTTTTCACATATAGTACAATAGGTAATCATGGTATCAATTCATTTTATCACATAATATGTAATGTATCTCATAATACCTTTAAAAACATTAATGATTAATTCAATTCTTCTTCCCTAACCAACTCACTCATGATGTCAAATGTCACGTTTGCTTCTACACGTTTGAATTGAAGGGGGTGAAACTCAGTGGTATGGGGTGTAACAGCCCTCCCTACAAAGTTTGGGGTTTTTTTTAAATGAGTATGTCCTGTCCGGTGTCAAAGGCTATTTTCACCCAATAATGTTCCAGGTTAATCAAGTGGGTCCCAGATACATAATAACAAAAGCTTTGAAGAAATTATGGGCAAAAATTACATGCATATATGCACGTAAATTGTTGATCATTGCACAATTTTTTTTTTTTTGTTGGGGAAGGTGGGAGGGGATGCAGAGGTCTCTTAACTCACCCATTTTAAAGGGATCAGATCCCCCTCCATAATCTGAGTCCAGCATGGAAGAAAGAAATTCAGCAAGCTTCTTCTGGTACTTTGAAAGACAGGAGAAAATATGAAATACCACAAACATGTTTCCAGATCTAGAAAATGCAGCATATTTCTCTTGTGGTGTTGTCGTATGAAATAAGTATGGATATTTAGCCAATTTAATCAAACCATGAGGCCTGTTTCTGACTTGGACAAACTTTATGGCCTCTGAACAGGTTCTCTAACTTGAAGTCAGGAGGACGTCATAAAGACAATAATCAAAACACCTTTGCAGTGGATTTGCTGATGAATCATAAGAAGGCAAATATAAGCTAGGTTTTGAGATGAAAAATGCAAACTTTTAGTAAGGCCTAAAAAAATGTTAAAATTCTGATTCCTAGGCACTTTCAAGTGGTCTTTTTGCCTGCCACATGCTTTCTTAATATAATCACTGTAAACTGAAAAATATATAAAAATTAAATGCTTATGTCTGATATTTTACCCAGGTTAAAAAAATTAATAAATTTGTCCCTTGAGTGCAACAAGGCTTTGCAATGCTTTAGCATTGAAAGCCTTCTTGCACTCAACGGATGAAATACACCACCATCCATGTTATTTTGTAGATTATGAGGCCTAAAACATAAAAAAAAACCAAGAACATGAACTTTTGATGGCAAAGAAATAATTACAAAAATAAAAAGCTTCCTGCCCACATGCAATTTTACAAAAAAATGGCCTGAGAAACAGAGGATTTACTTTGTGGGGCCTTAGCTAGTTTTTGAGACCCAAAACTGAAAATTGTAAATTATTGAAGACATTTTTATCCCCCCACAAGAGAGTGACATAGCAAAGACCTCTGTCTGTCTGTCCGTCCAAACTTTGTTTATGGCATAACTTCAGCAGTAGTTAATGGGTTTCAGTTCTTTTTGGTATATGTATCTATAGCAAAAATATTTACATCAGGTTCGAGGACCACCGATATTTCTTGAAAATTATGGGAGTTATCACCCTTTGTTAAAAAAATCTTATAAAGTTGTATATGGCATAACTTAAAAAATAGTTAATGGATTTCATTTGTTTTTGGTGCACATCTCTATAGCAGCAATGTCTACATCAGGTTCGATGACCACCAATAATGAAAATTGTGGGAGTTATTGCCCTTTGTGTAAAAAATATCTTTCCTGTAAAACTGGTTTATGGCATAACTTGAACAATAGTTAGCAGATTTCAATTCTTTTTGTTATATATATCTCTATAGCAACAATCTCTACATCAAGTTCAGTGACCACCGATATTTCTTGAAAATTATGGGAGTTATGACCCTTTGTTATAAAAATCTAATATATAAATGCTAATATCTCTATCTCTCTATCTCTCTATATTTGTTCCGGGTGAACTCCTCCGTTTCTTGATCGATCGATCGATCTCAAATTTTGTACACATGGGTAATTCGTCCCTGCAAGTAACATGGATTGGGTGCTGTGCCCTTGCAGGGTGACCTTGACCTTGAAATTGATGACCTTGACCTTTTATTTCAAAAATGGCAGGGCCGATCGGGCTAAAATTTCATATGTGCGGGTATATTGACCCATCGATCATTTTGATTTTAATGGGGTGGCCGTGTTGGGTGACCTTGACCTTGAAATTGGTGATCTTGACCCTCTATTTCGAAAACGGCTGAGTCAATCATATCTGAGGGTATATTGATATAACCATCTTCTCACGTGCAACGCCAGGTAACACCTGCTAGTATCCTATAAAACTTGTTTATGGCATAACTTGGACAATAGTAAACAGATATCAATTCTTTTTGGTATATGTCTCCATAGCAACAATATCTAGTTAAGTTTGATGACCACCAATATCTGATGAAAATTGTGAGAGTTAGTGGCCTTTGTTTAAAAAATATTGTGTAATGTTTGTTTATGGCATAACTTTAACAATAGTAATCGGATTTCAATTCTTTTCAGTATATGCCTCTATAACAACAATGTCTATGTCAAGATTGATGACCAGCGATATCTGATGAAAGGGGAGTTATTGCCCCTTGTTAAAAAATGTTGTGTAATGCTTGTTTATGGAATAACTTAAACATTAGTAACTGAATTTCAGTTTTTTTTTGTATAGTTATCCCACACCACCCCCACCCCACAAGGGAGGGATATAGAGAAGACCTCCATCCATCTGTCTGTCTGCCCAACCATCTATCTATCTATGCATCCGTCCATCCATCCAAACTTGGTTAATTCTTTTTCGATCCAAGATGCATTTTGCCAGAATACAAAAAATATATATATTTTTAAAATTTCCCCCTTAACCCACCCATCCCTCCCCATCCCAAGGGTCAGATGAGCGTAAATAAAATTTCTTCCTCCAAAATGCATTTTGAAGGATTTCAAGTGTTTATGGAAAATAAAAAAATAATAATTTGACTCCTATGCTCCCCGTCTCCCGCTGGGTCAGCTCCAAGATGTGTTATGCCAGATTTTGAGTGATTTTATGCTGGAAAAAAGTATATATGCACCCCGCCCCCACCCCCATAATTGTTGTTTTCAAGTGTTTTTGCTATTTGGCTTTGGTGAAGGGTCGAAGTGTATGACATATATTCTCTGTCTGCATGTATTTGAAGCTGCAAGGAACTTCAGATATCATTTTAACAGGATATATAGACAACAGTTCACTGCACGGATTCGAGGATTTTTATCCTTGAGTGGAGTGCCTGGAGGATTATTTCATGGGGCATTAGTCGAGTGAAATAATCCATGTGACACTCGAATCCGAGTAGTGAACTTTTGTATTTATTTTATTTTCTCCTTATTTGTTTTCCCAAAACAACGACTCATAATTGATCTCATGGTTACTTTCAAACCATGTCCAACAGAAAAAAAATACTTTGCCAGATTGGAATATGATGCTGGGAGTGGAAAACTATATTTGGCGAGTGTGAGTGGAAATACGATTTGTTTTAGGGGAAGAAAAACAAATAAAAATAAAATAAAACCTTTTTGTCAAAAGCCCATAAAATAGCAGTCAGGCATGAAAAGTAAGATCAGTTGGGATACCTGAACCATTTCATATTTTTTCACAGCCTAAAAACTGAACATGTAAAATTGGTGTTCATGGATCACCGGGTAATCTACACTCTGGCCCACGAACAGTAAATTTTCTTTTTGGCCCCTAACATTGCATTTTATATGTTACAGAGTATATGTATAACTAAACTAGCAGGCCCTCCCATCCCATGATGGGAAGCCCCGCACATGTGATGGAATATTTGTTATTCTATATTCTTGTTGTTTGGCTGATATGACCTGGAGAATTAGTGATCATCACACAAAAGTTCAGAAATCTCTTTGAAAACAACATTTTTTATTCACATCCACAGTGGAAAAAGTTTGTTAAAATTAAGCCCCTATTTTCATATTTGGGATCAATAAGAAACCCAAATGTTAACTTTGGGCAATATGGGGATAATCTTAGAAAATCTTTAGAACCACAAGTCAGAAACTTTTGATGTTTGCTATACATTGGTGGTTTTGAGGGTCAGATTCAAGATTGTTAAATCACGTAACTTGCTTAATATTTGGGCTTCCTAGTTTTAACTTAGTGCAATATGGGGTATAATCCTTAAAAAAAATCTTCTAATCTTCTTCAGATCCACCAGTCAAACTCTATTGATATTTAATATACAGCATCCTTAGGGAGGTTAAGTCTCATTTTGTTGAAACCAAGTCCCGGGGTTAATATTTGGGCTCCCTATTGGAGCCTGAATTTTAACTTAGACCAATATGAGGAATAATCTTTGAAACTCTTCTTCTCCAGAAACACTAATAAGAATCATTTAATATATGGCATACAGAATGCTTACAGTGGATGGATTCAGTTTGTTCAACACAAGTCCATCGGTTGAAAATTGGGCTCTCTAAGGGAGACATAATTTTAATTTAGTGCAATGTGAGGAGTAATCTTTGAAAATCTTCTTCTTCAGATCCATCTGTCAGAATCTTTTGATATTTGGTATACAACAATTTGGACCCCCTAGTTTTGCATTACTGAAAAAATCAAAAATTTCAATACTAGAAAAAAATCATCTGGCATGGACAAAAGAGTTGTAAATAATTAAATAAATAACTTCAATCCTCTGTAGTGTTAACTAGCCATAGATGGTAATTAAATCCTTCTTTAAACAACGATGGTCAGGTGAGTGCCTCAGGCCCCATGGGGACTCTTGTGTTTACTGGAAGCTACCATCTTGGTTTATAAGGTAGTATTTGGCTGTTATGAGTCTGAAGGCCTCCAATATAGTAGGGTGTGATTGGTGGGAGCATGTCTAATTACCACAAAAAAACCCACAACTACCAAAAATCAATAAAACAGACTTAGTTTGGCTCGGGTTCTCCCCAAACCTCTTCTTTCATCCTATCTTGATAGGGCATTGTTCTGCAGGTCCCCAATGTTCTGAGGGTATCATTCAATAAAATGGAAGTATTTTTGCTTGCTTGAGTTCTTTCAGAATCCTTGTTTTTTTCTGCCTGTCCTGACCCATTCTATACCATTTTTCCTCTATTCTAGGACCTGTTTATTTGGTTCGGATTCTTCTAGAATTCCAGGTTTTCAACTATTATAGACCTAGTCTGGTCACTCATACCCCACCATTCGATTTACTCCCACCTTTTTCTGCTCTCAGTCAATCAGATCACTTCATTTATCTAAGCCCTGGCCACTGTCTCACCATCGTTTGATACGCAGTGCCCGGAACAGGCATTGCTCAACTGACTCAAATCTTATCGAGCAAATCAGCTATCGAGTGAATATGCGAAAGAGAAGAGTGACTTCAAATTCAGCATGTAGAGACAAATGGGTGGCTCGGAACACTTATTGCATTCTGTTGTACTAATGGAGGATTCATCTGGGCATTACATTTTGGAGAATAGTTGTCGGCAGATAGCTATCTGAGGACAGTTATGACCTTCAACACCTATTTGGTTAATCAGAGCCAGATAAACAGGTATGACAGGCCTAGGAATGGAGTGAATATGGTATAGAATGGATCAGCATAAGCACAAAAAGAAGGATTCTGAAAAAATTGGAACAAGCACAAATACTACCATTCCATCGAAGGATACCCACAAACCACTTTAAGGCCCTACAGAACTGCCTGTATCAAGATAGAATGAAAAAAGAGGAATCCAAGCCAAATAAAATCTGTTTCAGTGATGTGTGGTTGTTGTTGAGCTGTTTGTGGTTTTTAGATATACTCCCATTAAATTGAACTGCTCTCCAAATACACTATTTTACAGGCTTTCAAGGCTTGTAGCAACCATACCTGTCAATGAAAGCAAGACAGGGGGCTTCCAATAAACAAACTGTATGACAGAAACAAATGTCTCCCTAACAATTTGCTCTGTGCATGCACATTGTCACATGGCATCACAACATAGCCACCCATGCGGCCTACTATGACAATCCAACATGCCGGTCATGTGACTGTGATGTCACTTACAGGTGTCTGGCAAATCAGATTCAAAAGGTGCAAGCATGACCACAAATGAACATCACCACTAAAACACACAAAATACACACATACGTCTCCCTACACCACACACAAAGTAAATCCCCCCCCCCCCCCCACACCACCGTATGATGAAGAAAAAGCCACTGTTATGCTATATTTTGCTGCAGCAGAGTCAGTTCTCAGTGTGAAAATGAAGAACATATTGTGGTTTCCTAAGAATCGTTTCATCGAGAGGTCTCCAGTTGCAAATAAAGATGTTTGTTGGCATTGCACTAATCTCCCTTCAGGAACCAACGTTAATGGAAAATGTTGACTACCTTGTGAATTCATACTTTTTCCTGTGTAAAAAGGACATATTTACGCTTGTACAGGTACACAAAGTCCAACTGTGGCAGCCATGTAACAAATTCAATATTTTAATTTATAACCACAAATATGGTTTTTAGCTCTCCTGACTGAAAGTTAGTGTGAGCTATTGCCATCACTTGGTGAACGTCAATCATTAACTTTTGAAACTTATCTTCTTTAAAACCACTGGACCAAATTCAAACATATAATTATGACACAGACCATCATTGGAGTATACTTTGTTCAATTGAAGTGGCTGCCATCTTTGGACTGTGTTTAATGCCCTATAAGCCAAAAAATCTATTAAAATCTTCTTCTCATGAACCACCAGAGAGAATGCCTTGATATTTGGTATGGAAATTCCTTTGGTGGTGAAGAGTAAAATTTGTTCAAGGGAAGTTTGTAGTTTGGTCAATATTTGGGCTCTTAGTGGGAGCATGCCAATTTTGGGCTCCACACAAAATTTGTATTTCAAGAACTAATGGGCTGATTCGAACCAAATTTGGCATGAAGTATAATTGGGTCATAAGTACTTGATTGATGCCCCAAAAAATTTTCGCAGACCCGTGGGAACCCCAGGAACTAAAAATAGAAAAAATTGAAATGCCCATATTTCAAAAACTGCACAGGCAAGAATATTGTTTTTAGCTGAACTTGACAATGTCAAGTATGAGCTATTGAAATGCGTTTCAATCCATTGTCCATGTATACGTCCGTACGTCTGTAGTCTGTCCATTCGTATGTCCATTCCTCTGTCCATGCTCAATTCCTTTAGCATACCCTACAGGCCCAGCTCTCACCTATCAGTTCCAAATTTCAAACATGGCTTTGGGGCAATGTCTAGATGGGAGCTATCAAATTTTTAAGAATTTCGTTGAAAAACATGGCCATCTTCGATTTGAATACAAATTGTCCAACAATTTCTTTAGCATACCCTACAGGCTGCAATTCTCAACCAATCAGTCCCAAATTTCATATGTGGTTTTGAGGCAATGTCTAGATGGGAGTTATCAAATTTTTCCTA
The DNA here is from genome assembly GCA_031216915.1 of Pictodentalium vernedei. NCBI lineage: Eukaryota > Metazoa > Mollusca > Scaphopoda > Dentaliida > Dentaliidae > Pictodentalium > Pictodentalium vernedei. Next base: position 5,652 of record JAUFNR010000530.1, on the reverse strand, counting down.
ATTTTGTTAAAAAAAACATAGCTGCCAGCAGCCATCTTAGATTTGGCATACAAATTGTCAACAATTTCATTAGCACACCCTACAGGCTACATCTCTCACCTGACCTTTTTTCAAATTTCATATGTAGCTTTGGTGTGATGTCTAGATGGGAGCTAGCAATTATTTCTGACTTTTGTTGAAAAACATGGCTGCCAGCAGCCATTTTTGATTTGGATATAAATTGTCAACAGTTCCATTAGCACACCCTACAGGCCGAATTTCCTGCCAGATCTTTTTCAAATTTTATATGTACAGTACGGGGAGAGTGTATTATCATTAAATCACCTGCAGAGTGGAGATTCCACCTGAGCAATAATTGCAAATTTGTTGCAAAGCGTAACAAGCACAAGCAAACGTCCAGCTAATGGACCTCAGGGTTAAACCCCGAGGTCAATTGGCTGAAACATTACTTGTTTTTTTTGTCCATATGTACAGAATTTGAAAGTGATATTTTGGGTGATAACTCCACTCTGTGGGTGATTTAGTTACAATCCACTCTCCACGTACTGTAGCTTTGGTATGATGTCTAGATGGGAGTTATCAAATTTTTCAGCATTTCGTTGAATAACATGGCCGTCACTGGCCATCTTTGATTTGACATATATATGTCAACAATTCCATAAGTACATCCAACAGGCTGCATCCCTCTTCGATTTTTCTCTGGTTTCATATGTAGGTTTGGTGTAATGTCTTTTCAGTAGAAACTTGAGAGTATGACTTCACATTACTGGATCTTTCTATTCAGTTCAGTCCCTTCTTGGACAAGTTGAGTTGCAGTGTTATTGACACTTTCATTTGGTATGCATCTTCCTTAGGACCAGGGGAATCAGATGGACCAAAATAATTGCTAGCAGTCCGGTCATTGGGTGCCATATGGCAATGCCCATTTTAACACTTTTGCAATGGGAAAATGACGAGTCATTATCTGAATTTGAAACTTGTCTTCTCTAAAAGACTGGGCCAAATTCACACATATATGGCACAGGCTATCTTTGGAGTACACCTTTCTACTTTGTTCAACTGAAGCTGCTGCCATATTCAGGCTATTAACGCCCGAAAAGCCTAAAAAAACATTAAAATCTTTTTCTCATGAACAACCACATAGAATGTTTTGAAAGGAGCTAAAAATAGAAAAAAATTCAAATGCCCATAGTTGAATATTGTTTTTTTATGCATGCATCTTCCTTGGGACCAGTGGAATCAGATGTACCAAACAATTGCTGTCAGTTTTATCATGGGGTGCCGTAAGGGGATGCCCATTTTAACCCTGTTGGAAATGGGAAAACGTGGAATCATCATCTATCGTATGCTCCATCAACCAAGTATTTTTCTTCAGAATCTTTGGGCCAGATCTAAACTAATTTGGTCCAAACTTACAAAGCATCTTGCGGGAGTATACTCTTCTGAGTTTTTTCCCCAAAAGTTGCTACTCTCCTTGGGGCTGGGATTAATGCTCCAAAGCTAAAAAATCTTTAAAAATCTTCTGTTCATGAATTACCATAGAGAATGCTTTGATATTTGGTATGAAACTTCCTTTGGTGGTGGAAATTAAAATTTATTCAAGGCAAGTTGATAGGTCAATATTTGGGATCTCTGTGGTAGCATGCCCATCTTGGGCACCACCCAAAATTTTGGTTTCATGAGCTCCCCTGTAGGAACACCAGGAGCTAAAAATGGAAAAAAATTCAAATACCCATATTTCCAAAATTGCATGGACCAGAATATTGTTTTTTGGTATGAATCTTCCTTGGGACCAGTTGAATCAGATGGACAAAAAAATTTTTTTATTGATTTTGTCATGGGGTACCACAGTGGGATGTCCATTTTAACGATGTGGAGTCATCTTTGAAGATGTGGAGTCATCTATCTTGTGCTCCATTAGCTGCGTATTCTTTTCCAGAACCTTTGGGCCAAATCTGAACTAATTTAGTTTAATGCATCTAAGTGAATTATACTCTTCTGGGAGTTTTTTTTACCAAAAAGTTACTATTCCAGTTCATCTGGGGTTAATGCCCCATAAGCCTAAAATGCTTTAAAAATCATTTTCTCAAAAGCCACTCACAATAATGACTAGATTTCTTACTTTCTTTAGTAATGCAAATTCAAATGTTGTCAAAGGAAGTCAGTAGGTCAAAATTCTGGCTCCCTATTTGAGAACGCCCATCTTAGGCTCCACCCCAAATTTCTCTTTCCTGAACCAATGGGCTGATTTGAATCAATTTTGTCATGTAGTACATGTATAACTGGGTCATAAGTACTTGATTTATGCCCAATTTGGGTTTTTTTGGGGTGGGTGGGGGAGGGGTGGGACAGAGAGAACCAGAGAAGTTAAAAACAAAAAAATTATCATATGGGCAGATTTTTGAAACATCACAGAACAGAGCATTCATTGTTTTTGCCTGAAAAGTTTTTCTTGGACCAGCAGAAACGAAACAGATAGCCAAAAAAAGTACTGTTGGCTGTGTTATGGCAAATCAAAAAATTGCTGTTACTGTCCATCACTTACTGACACACTCATCTTTTAACAACTTAGGCCAGGTGAGTGTTTTAGACTCACTTGAGCTCCTAGTTTTTTTAGCTACAATAAGCAGCTCAATATGAGTAAATGTTGCATGGTTAGTCGGTTGGTCTGTATATTGGTCGGTCTGTGACCAACAAATTTTTAAACTCAATAATTTTTAAGATACTGGGTGCAATAACATCGTATTTGGTACACATGTTTTAATGATGTCTATCCCCATGTTCAATGCAAGTGTTATTAGGAGAAATTTGGAAGCATTATTGCCTTTGATGGACTTGAATTTTTTTTTATTTTTACCATCCATTGCAGCTTTGGTGTGAACTCCCAATTTTTGTTTGTGAAAAAAGATATTTTAGAGCTGACCTAAAGTATTTGATAAGAGGAACTTCCAGAATCAAATTCTTGCAATTTCTTCTAAAAATGAAAACATGATTCAGACCTTGTTAATTACAAATATCTGTCTTGTGTAACTCGATTCAGTTTTGATTGAAAAATATTTTAAACTCTTCAAAAAGAGGGGTTTCTTTCAGCTCACCTGACTGAAAGTTAGGGGGAGCTTAAGTGATCACTTTCTGTCTGTCGTCCATCTGTCGTGAACTTTACATTATCGACATCCTCTCATAAACCACTGAGCCAAATTGCACAAAATTTTATTTGCATGTTCTTTATCATATGTCAATTCAAGTTTGTTCAAATAAAGTTGCCACGCCCACAAGGGGCACCAAAAGGGGCATAATTCTGTTGGCACCCAACAATTTTTTTTTTAAATTAAAAAATCGTCTTCTCCAGAACTGCCAATCAGAATCTTTTGATACTTGGAATACACCATCCTTAGAGAGGTCAGATTCAGCTTTGCTTTGTTGGAGACAAAGCCCTGGGTTCATATTTGGACTCATGGAAACTCAAATTTTAACATAGTGCAATATGAGGAAATAATGTATTTAAAAATCTTCTTCAGATCTACCAGTCAGAATCTCTTGATATTTGGGATACATGTACAGCTTTCCCCCCCTTTTTGTGTGTGTGTGTGGCGGGGGGGGGGGGGGGGCAGGGGTGTCAGTTTGAAGTTTGCTCAAATCAAGTTTGGGGGCATATTTGGGCTCCCTATGGAAACTCAAAGTTTAATAAAATGTAATAAAAGGAATATTATTTAAAAATCTTCAGATCAACCAATCAGAATCTTTTGATATTTAACACAAAGCATCCTCAGGAGGTTCAGATTCCAGTTTATTCAAAATCAAGTCCCCAGGTTTATATTCAGCTCCTTGTGGGAATCCTAATTTTAACTGGTGCAATATGAGGAATTCATTTAAAAATCTTTTTCTTCTAATCTACCAGTCAAATCTCGAGATTCTTGGTATACTGCATCTTTATAGGGGTTAGCTTGAAGTTTGTTTAAATTAACTCCCCAGAGCGATACTTGGACTCCCTATGAGAGCCCAATTTTCAACTTTGTGTAATATGCGAAAACGTTTTTAAAATTTTCTTTTTCAGATCCACCAGTTAGAATCTTTTGATGATTAGTATAAAGCATCCTTGGGGGAAAAGGGTGAGATTCAAGTTTGTTCAAATCAAGTCCCTGGGACATATTTGGGCTCCCTATGGGAACTTGGAACTTCAACTTAGTGCTATATGAGGAATATTCTCATCAGATCTACCGGTCTGAATGTTTTTTAATATGTAGTATCTTTAGGAGATTCAGATTCAATTCTAATTAAATCTAGTCCCTGGGTTCATATTTTAGCTCCTTGTGGAAGTCTAAATTTTAAGTTAGTGCAATGTGAGGAATATTATTTAAAAACTTAGTGCAATATGAGGAATATTCTTTAAAAACCCTTTTCAGACCTCCCATTCAGAATCTTTTGATATTTGGTTTGCGGTATCCTTAGTGGTGGTGTCAGATTGCAGTTTGTTCAAATCAAGTCACTGGGTTCCTAAAAATTAACTTGGTGTAATATGGGAAAATTCCTTTAAAAATCTCCTCCTTCAGATCCACCAGGCCAACTAGGTGATTTGTTTTCTTTTTACATCATAATGAGTTTTGAAGGGGTTTGAATGAGGTTATGCAAAAAAAAAAACCCAACCCAAAACACAAATCACCCAACGGACCCCCCCCCCCCCCCCCCGCCACTCCCCTAGTGATTAACTATATTAACTTAACATGTAGATGCTGAATGTTTCCTTACACCCTTCTTTAAACAATTTTATCAGGTGAGCGATTAGATTTCCTTGGGGCGTCTTGTTTTATAAGGCCCCCAGCGAATCTCAATTTTTGGTCAAATCGAATCAGTCAGAGATTTTGAGTCCAATCTTCATATTATATCTTGTTGTCCCCACACAAGTTTTGTATCTTCCTGCCCCCACACAAGTATTGTATCTTCCTGTTCCTGTGCCTTCTTGTCCCCACACAAGTATTGTATCTTCTTGTCCCCACACAAGTATTGTATCTTCTTGTCCCCACACAAGTATTGTATCTTCCTGTCCCCGCACAAGTATTGTACCTTCTTGTCCCCCACACAAGAATTGTATCTTCCTGTCGCCACACAAGTATTGTTCTTTCTTGTCCCCACACAAGTATTGTATCTTCCTGTCCCCACACAAGTATTGTACCTTCTTGTCCCCACACAAGTATTGTATCTTCCTGTCCCCACACAAGTATTGCATATGTATTTTCCTGTCACCACGCAAGTATTGTACCTTCTTGTCTCCACACAAATATTGTAACTTCCTGTCCCCACACAAGTATTGTACCTTCTTGTCCCTACACAAGTATTGTATCTTCCTCTCCCAACACAAGTATTGTATCTTCCTGTTCTTGTGCCTTCTTGTCCCCACACAAGTATTGTATCTTCTTGTCCCCACACAAGTATTGTGCCTTCCTGTCCCCACACAAGTTTTATATTCAACAGCAACATGTTTGTTTTGGGCAGGTCAATCAAATCATCAGAATATTCCACAATGGAATTGTAGTAGTTATAATGGTAACAGAACCTCCCTGAACTCTTCTTCTGTCATCAGATCTGTATAGGACAACCCCCCTCCCCCCCCCCTCCCCCTCCTGCACACGAGACCTGATGATAGAAGAGTTCAAG
>JAUFNR010000529.1:0-15000 GCA_031216915.1 Pictodentalium vernedei | reverse complement strand
CATTATGGGAAATATTTACTGCTGAAAACGTTGCCATTTTGACATCAGAGTGCAGAGGGTTAAAGTTTAAAGGACAGACCTAAAGTTTGATAAAGTACTCATGTTTACTAGCATTTATAATCTAAATGTAAACAACGTGATCACTGTACTTACGTTAAGCTGTAGCATTGCAGATGGCGCCTTGTTTCAATCATGAGACGATAGTAGTATGTCAGGTACATTTGAGGGAAAAGTTAGATGACCTCGGTGGATGACATCGGAAGTGACGTAATGTCACGTGACCTAGTGCCGCCATGTTGTGTTGTCATGGTAACCCGCGTGAGCGGCCATCGTGTGACGTCATCTCCATAGTGATACGTGATGTTAGTGCGCATGCGCAGCGCGTGTTGTTAGGGTGATACGTGTTTCCGTCGTCCATTTTGTATACTGGAGGCCACCATCTTGGTTTCTATGGTAACACGTGATTGCTATGTTACCCAATTCTTCTGCAATAGGACGGGGTATGTTCGGAGGGTGTGTTCCTTTGTACAAGAGTAATTTCCCGATTCGTAGAATTACCACAAACAACCCGACAATCTCTCCAAATCACCAAAATCCACCCCAACTTTTACTATTTCGAATTCTTTCAGAACCCTATTTAGGACCGCCATTCTTTTGGCTTATAATAGTAGCACGTAGTGCTATAGTACCAAGGGGTCCCCTGGAGGTGTGTTTGATTGAACTAGAGTATTTTTCTGACTTTTAATTATTCCAGAATTCTCGAAGAATTACCCAAATAGACCCGACCACCCTTACAAACCACTAAAGTCTCCACCAAACCACCCAAACGGACAGGTGAAGCCCCATTTTGGGCATATAAAAATAACACGTTATGCTACAGTACCAAGGGGTATAGGGGGTATGATCTATTGAATAGGAGTACAGGGCCTGATTTTCCCAGAATCCCATTTTAATGCCTATTGCATATGTTTCTCTATCACTAACAGTCTATCGAGGACAAACTATCTCTGTTCTCTCGTCCAAGTCTTATAATTATCAGTGCTTGATTTCCCTTAATGCAGAGTTATCTCCCTTCTGTATAATAAAAGCCTATATCCAATGGCCATATTCCCGGGCACCCCAATTTCGGCACCCTTTTTGGAAAACATATGACCTTCGGCACCCCTTTTTGGTCGTATGTGCCTATGTGCTATGGCATATTGTGTCACATTGTGCCTTTTCACATAAGCACATATCGGCACATAAAGCATGTGCCTATGTGATAGGGCATATTGTGTCACATTGTGCCTTTTCACATAAGCACATATGACAAAAAGGGATTCTCCAGTAGGTATCCTCGATAGGTATCCTCAAATAATACAATACCAGGCCAAAGGTATCCTCAAATACCTGTATGTGCCTATGTGATAGGGGGGCACATTGTGTCACATTGTGCCTTTTCACATAAGTACATATCGGCACATAAAGCATGTGCCTTTGTGCTAGGGCACATTGTGTCACATTGTGCTTTTTCACATAAGCGCATATGACAAAAAAGGGATTCCATAGCCACAGGTGTTTTCAAAAAAGGGGTGCTAAATTTGGGGTGCCTGGGGATATTGCCGTTGGATATAGGCTTTTATTATGCAGAAGGGAGATAACTCTGCATACAGGTTATGGGAAATCAAGCAATCTGATTGGTTAGTTATAATCGAGATAAATGAAACAACAAGAGTACTTGGAATAGAGGCAGAACTAACAAGAAATAGGCCAGAATAGCTAATTATAGTAATAATAAGGTAAACTGTTCCAACTAATAGGCTCTTAAGAGTATACTCCAGAACAAAGGAACATGCCTAGGTAGACGTAAACTGTTACATATATAGATAGAAGCAGAGAATTCTGAAAGAATTCGAAATAGTAAAAAGTGGGGTGGATTTTGGTGATTTCGAAGGATTATCGGGTTGTTTGTGGTAATTAGATTTACTCTTCTACAATCGAACATACCCTCCGAACATACCCCGTCTTATTGCAGAAAAATTGGGTAACATAGCAATCACGTGCAACCATAGAAACCAAGATGGCGGCCTCCAGTATACAAAATGGACGACGGAAACACGTGTCACCGTAACAACACCCTAACAACACGCGCTGCGCATGCGCACTAACACCACGTATCACTATGGAGATGACGTCACAACATGGCCGCTCACGCGGGTTACCATGACAACACAACATGGCGCCACTACGTCACGTGACATGACGTCACTTCCGGGGTCACCCACCGGGGTCATCCAACCTAGAGGTGAAACATACGAGCTATACTACTGACGATATATTATATCAATTATGCCTTCTTTTGTAATGGGCAGGCGCTTCCTATCTGTAACGAATTGCGACTCAGACTGTGAAGTGGGCGTGTTCTCACAACTAATCTACAAGTTATTTCACAGGTAAAGTACAAAGATAAGCACTGTGTCCCTAAGTAGCGATAGGTCGACACATTACATTGCCGCTCTGGACCGCATTGGACCACCACGGAGCGGCCCAGCTCATTTATGTACCGGTACAGTATGGATGGTCCAGCATGGACCGCGGCCCAGCCCCGAACCGGTACCGGACCAGTATTATGCTGCCATATCCGCAACACTATATCTCACACACCCACGTAATACAGAAAAGTTACTTTATGAAAACGCCATCGTTTTGAGAACCGTCATGGCGCTTGTCGACATTTTTCAGCGCCTTAGCCGTGGCTCTATGCAGAGTGACGTAAGGTTTTAAAGTATTTGCCTAATGTATATACCAAGCATTCGTCCCTCTTTCGGAATATGTGATTCGATAATGTACACCTGGAACTTAATTAAGCACCACCTGAAATGTTTCATGACAGCGAAGTTGCTGTTACTGATTATTATGTTTTAATGATTGCCATGCCTTGCAGTAACATCTAGTGAAACATGATGTTTCTGGTTGATAAGAGTACCCCAAATACATCCCCTCGTCCTCGTGAAGCATTCTTCCCACGAATGTTACAAATAAACCATTATCATCCACATGCAATATCTGGGTATAAAAGAAGACAAATTGTCATTTCTTTTATCAATAAATGTTGACCTGGCAAGGAGACTGTTAGAGGCACTAAGATGGTAAATAATAATAATTATGGTTAGTAATAGGCATGTCATTCAAAGCTATTGGAAGGCGACTTGGCTACAGTCAGCCTGTCATCAGCAGACCTGTCCGAAAACATCAACAAACCAACGATGTTAATGCCAACCAAGGCCTAGACAACCCCAAAATACTTCTACTAGGGGAAATCGGAGTCTGGTACGCCTCGTTAGGTGTGAACACTTTGCTTCAAGTGGGGTTTTGAAACGCTTTTGGTTCCCCAGAAGGCGTTTGTGCAACAGAACTGTCCGCAACCGTCCCAAAGCACTGAGTATGAGGTCCAGAATGGTCATCAAGCATCCCGTGCTGTCCGATCAGCATCAAAGTCGACGTTTGGAGTGGTGTATGGCACGACAACATTGGAATCTCAGGTCGCGTAGGAGAGTCCATTTGTCAGAAAAGAGTAGGTTCCTGCTTCATGTCACCGGTGGTCTCATGAGAGTGTGAAGGCACAGAAATACTGCTTACCTGCCCCGGAACATCAGACCTACTGTTCCTTATGGTGGAGGATCAGTAATGACCTGGGGATGCCTCTCTCATGATTGTAAACTAGATGTGGTGACTACGTGGGAATCTCAGTGGTCATCAGTACATCCGGGACATTCTCAATCTGGTTGTCGTGCCTCATTTTGACAACCACCTGTTGGCTACTCACCCTGTATTCGTGGACGACAATGCAAGGCCGCATCATTCCCATGCTGTGAGAGGATTCCTTCAGAACAACACTATTAGACACACTTAGAACACATCTGGGACTTTTCTGGACGTCGTGAGTAATCAAGGGATCCGCCTGTACATAATTTGGCCGATTTGGAAGCTGCATTGCATGAGGAGTGGCCACAATTGCCTCTGGGCCGTATCAGAAGGCTCACTGATAGCATTAGGACAAGGGTTCAGGCTGTCATCCGGGCATGTGGTGGATACACTCGCTACTGACGTCAGACACTGCTATTGTGTTCAGTAGATCACAAGTTACATTGTCTGTCAGTAATTACTGGCATTGTTTCACCATGGGCCGTTTCAGCGCCATACTTGTTAAGAGAACATTTTTTTCATCAAAATCTTTAGTGACAGATATGTGTAATTATAGCCATTAAAATACTGCATATTTTCTTCATTCTGTTGTCTTTCAGTTGTCAATAGACCATTCTTTCCGCAAACAATCACTTTTGGCCATCGGAAAGATAGTATGAAAGTAATGACAGTTTCTATTAACACCACTGCGAAAAAAACAGGAAGAGCTTAATTAAGTTCCAGGTGTATATAATATCAGTGGCAAACTTGTCGTTAGATCGATAAGATGGCAACATGACCAGCTTATGAACCCACGCCACGCTGGGCGGGAAAAAAATATTCACGATGGGTGTGGTGTATGAGATGGGGAAATATTACCCGAGGGACAAGATATCTGAGCCAGGTATCGAAATGAAAAACCACCTGCTACGGCAGTACAGGGTCTGACTGATTGAGATAACTCGAGATTTGCCATCGTCAACGCTAGCTCTTTGTCAAAACACGAATAGAGAGGACATTGTTTGCAAAAATATTTCTTGGTTAATTAACCTTTTCCCCAACGTCGACGATATCAAAATTTATTATTTTAAATACCATTTTTTTTAATTTTTCAAAAACTTTCAACAAAACCATATCATGTGACCCCTCATTGAGGAGTCACATGATACGGTTTTGTTAAAATATTTTGAAAAATTTTTTCAACTGCTCAATTTGCATATTACGCGGGCGGATGCGGGCGATTCGTCAGGTAAGGGGTTAAAGGTTGTCTTTTTTGCCTCGAAAACAAAGATAGAACGCGTCTAATGAGCTTGTTCCAGTTAGCGATCATAAACTTGGGTTTGGAGGCCAAAAATTAAAAAAAATAATGAGATCTGTGAGTAGTAGGAGATGTGGTAAACATTGGGTGGACGTAGTGGGGATCCTAGGAAGTGACGTCATGTCACGAGACCCAGTGGCGCCATGTTGTGTTGTTATGGTAACCCGCATGAGCGGCCATCTTGTGACGTCATCCCCATAGTGATACGTGGTGTGAGTGCGAATGCGCAGCGCGTGTTGTTAGGGTGATACATGTTTCCGTCGTCCATTTTGTATACTGGAGGCCGCCATCTTGGTTTCTATGGTAGCACGTGGTTGCTATATGACCCAAAGGCCTACAACAAGACATGGGTATGTTCGGAGGGTATGTTCAATTGAATCGGAGTATCAGGAATTACCCAAATAAACCCGATAATCCCCCCAAATCACCAAAAAACGACTTTTACGGAATCGGATAAGAATCTCCATTACGGAATGCCTTATATAGCCTGCCTATATGTATACAGGGGAAATGAAGCAGTATGATTGAACATTTTGAAGGCCTGAGCGAAGGTATAGCTAGGAAGTAGTATTACAAGTCAATAGTAATGGTTCAAAGCTGCAACAGTGATAGAAGACTATTGTAAGTAACGGTTCAAGGCAGCAATGGCACAAGACTGCTGTAGAATCTAATGATTGGACAGATAGATCATAGACAAGTAGTGGCCCTATAGCTTTGGAAATAAGAGGGAAGCCGTTGGTAAGACTACATTAGACCTCATTGAGGGATTTCTCATGGCCCTCATGGTCTCATACGATAAAAAAGGAATTCTCCAGAAATCACATGAGCAACTCTCACCTATTTACTAAAGAATGAATTGCAGTTGAAAAAATTTTTATTTCAAATTGATGCCAAATTTTATACACTTGTCTTTCTTTAGTTAACAAGGAAATGTTATTGCTTTAATTGGACTAGCTTCATTCAGTTTCTTGGTTAGTGCTTGTGCTCACCGCATATCTGTTCATTTGGTCATGTCCCATGCAATTTACTGGAGAATGCTGTTGGGCGCCCAGCAGTAAATTTGTAATTAAATCAACTCTCTATTGTATTATAGTTCTGTTATATGGTCGGTCAAACAGAGAGTCAATGTGAACCGATAAAATCGTTAACAGGTCTTTGCGCATGACTCACCTTTTTCGATGTGATGGTTCATGAGCTTTCGCTGCAATGCTATTGTATATATGTGTATGTATAATTATGTGCAATGTATATAAGATTGTGCACATACACATAATTCTTAGTCCACTGACTACCTCCTCCCTAGTCATTAGTTTTGTTCGGAGCATGACTTATCTATGCCCTGAACTCTGCTTTTTAAATCTCCTTTTATTCTCATTTCTTCCTTCTTCCCTGGCAAAATGCGATGCGTGGATTTTTCATATTTTTCGTGGTAAGTGTAACATGTTTGCATTCCCAAGGTTTAATATCTTTGTGATATTGTACTTGCACACCATAAATTTAATATATAATACCCTTCTCTACATTAATGATGGCGAATGACAAAATAACGCTAGATGCACTAAAATCAACGGAAAGGTTTGACTTCACGACTCTTTTAAGCGAAGTGAATGAACATGACGAAGAAAGCATGACCCCCTTCAGCATCCACAAACATTCCTGTAATTATTATACTAGCGAAAACTTGTGGAGTTCGCTAGCATCCGACTCTACACTCAGCCTGTTCAATATAAACTGTAGAAGTCTGAATGCTAATTGGGATCCCCTTGAAAATTTGCTCAAAGACCTACAGTGTACCTCCAACGGATTTGATGTGATTGGCCTCACAGAAATATTCAGCATACATCCTGAAATAGAATATAAGCTACATGGCTATACTCGACTTCTATTTAACACACGCCCAGCGAATGATGATGGAAGGGGGGGGGGGGGGTGTCGGGCTATTCATCAAGGACAATATTTCTTATCGATTACGTGAAGATTTAACAGTCTTTATACCTCATGTGTTTGAATCATTATTCGTTGAAATATTTGATAATACCAAAAACCCATATGTTGTTGGAATAATCTACCGCCCAAACACTGCACCTAGAGCTGACTTAAACTCATTCACGAATGAAATGACTATAATTTTGGACAAACTAAATCAAAATAATACAAAGGCGTTCTTAATGGGGGACTTCAACATGGATCTATTAAAATATTGTGTACATGAGAGGACACGAACATTTGTTGACCACATGTTCAACGAAGGATTTCTCCCTGTAATCACTAAACCAACACGAGTGACAGAATATTCAGCCACCATACTTGACCACATCTACACAAACACACTGCGATCTAATTATAAAGCTGGAATCATTATTACAGATATCTCTGATCATTTTGGAACGTTTTACTCTGAACAATCAAGCACGATAAAGCATGTTCCAAAAACATTTGTTAAACGATCTTTCGATTCGCAAGGCATAAGCTGCTTTAAAACTCAATTAGCCCATGCAAACTTCGAATCGGTCTTTGAATCAACATGCCCAAAGACAGCATATAATAATTTCATGAAGATCTTCTCGAAAGCGTTCGACAACAATTTTCCAATAAAAAAAAACTAGTATTCCAAAAAAATACATCAGACGTCAGCCCTGGATGACAAAAGGCCTTATCCAGTCGTCAGTGAATAAAAACAAGCTTTATCTAGATAAGTTGAAACATCCATCGGCTGACAATGCGGGCAGGTATAAATCCTTTTGTGTTATATATAACAAAATAAAGCGAGCGGCTAAAGCTTTGTACTATAAAAATATATTGAATGAAAATAGAAATAATATGAGAAAAACCTGGGAAATCCTCCGTAATGCTATTAATAAAACGGACAGCAAACATGTTCTCCCCACAGAATTTATTATAAACGGTAAACAGGAATCTCGCCCAATTGACATAGCAAATCACTTCAATAGTTACCTCTCCAATATTGGCAAAATAATAAATGACAATGTTGCCTCGTCCACCAGTCATTTCTCTGATTTCCTAACCGATAGTAATCCACATAATATATTTGTTGCTCTGGCATCTAGTGAAGAAGTAATATCCATTACAAAAGTAATGAAAGGGAAACAGAGTCAAGATTATAACGACATCTCGTCAAAACTCATTCAAGAAGTAATAAGTGAAATTGCAGATCCATTAACGCATATAATAAATCTTTCCTTTCTATCCGGAATTGTACCAGATGAAATGAAAATTGCAAAAGTAATTCCTATTTACAAATCTGGTAATCCCCAACATGTTGATAATTACAGACCAATTAGCATTCTGCCTGTACTCTCTAAAATACTTGAAAAACTTATGTTCAACAGAGTTTATGTGTTTCTATCGAAACATAATATTCTATTTCACCATCAATATGGCTTTCGAAGTAGTCATTCTACGTTTCATCCAATGTTGCATCTCCTTGATTATATAGCTGCAAACTATGATAATCTCTAAGGAATGCACACTATCACTGTTTGTGGATTTCTCAAAAGCATTTGACACTGTCAATCACGATATACTTCTACATAAGTTAGACTTCTATGGAATCAGAGGCACAACAAATTCATGGTTTCGCAGTTATTTAACAAGTCGGGCCCAGTTTGTAAAATATGGAGACTCGGCGTCGGAATTACTGGGTATATCATGTGGAGTTCCACAGGGATCAGTCCTTGGACCTCTTTTATTTTTGATTTATATTAACGATATCTCCAAATCAACAACACTGAATATTCTTTCTTTTGCGGATGATACAACTGGATTAGCCTCAGACAACAACATCGAACGACTCCATAATTACGTAAACAGCGAAATTGCGAAGTATATTCTCTTTAGCCCTTCACACATTAAAACCGATAATCCCAATTTAAGTCTAATCATGAACAATAACAGACTCGAAAGGGTATCCAATACATCCGATAATAATAAAGCAGTGAAATTCTTGGGTGTTTATTTCGATGAGTGTCTAAACTTCAAGCACCATATTGCACACACTGCATCTAAAATCTCAAGGGCGATATATGCAATAAATAGAGTAAAGAAACATCTTCCCCATAGCGCGCTTAGATCCTTATATTTCTCACTTGTTCATAGTCACCTGTTGTACTGCATCCACACATGGGGGCATGTCAATAACAGCAATAAGCTCTTTCTCCTACAAAAACGGGCATTACGTACTATTAACAACAGAAAATTTAACTCGCACACAGATCCTTTATTCAAAAAGGAACGGATATTGAAATTTCCAGACCTATACAAACGTAATGCTTATACTTTTATGTATGATTGGCACAATGGAAACCTTCCAGTAAGCTTTACTAATCACTTCCAGATACATGGCAGTGAACTTAGTAGAATAACCAGACAAACAGGTCAAGTTAGAAGAGGCATCCCAAGATCAGATTTCTCGAAAAAACTCCCACTCCATTCATTTCCAAAATTATGGAATAGCCTGAGTAACTCTATAAAAAATTTTACGTCGAGATCACTATTTATAAAAAAAATTACCCAAATTGCAGTTGATTCCTATCACAGTTTCGTACGATGCCAAAACGCTGCTTGTTCCGACTGCCGCGCTTAGTTATATCTTAACTAGTTGTATTTGTGCAGTGATATAATGACTAAATGCGAAATAATTATAGTATTTTTTGGTAAAATGTGATATGTAATCTCTACCCTTTCCATTTGATATAGACAATGCATCACAGCACAACTGTTGCAACATAATTAGCTGGGTGACAATTTCTGTCGACTAATGCAAGCATTTCATAGAGTACCTGTGCATGGCACATTTATGTATATATATCCACGCATCGCTGCCATTTTTCACATCCAAAATAACACTCTATAAACGACTCCTTAATTCTCAATTCCTACTTTTCATTATTATTTTTTAACCTTTTTCTCGGGGGGTAGCAGGAAGACAGCCAATCTGGCTATGCTACCTCCATACAATATGCATGTTACTTAGTGTTTTGTATACATATCTAGATATCACTGTAAATGTACATATAATGTTATATATTTGTAACGTGTATATTGTTGAATAAACAATTCAATTCAATTCCTCGATAGGTATCCTCAAATAATACAATACCAGGCCATCGGTTTCCTCAAATACCGAAATGAGGCTAAGAGTGATAGTAAATGCGCCCCCATTGAGGGATTTTTTCATGGCCCTCATGTCCTCAAAAGAAATGAGGCTATAAGGGATAGTAAATGTGGCCCCAATGAGGGATTTCCCCTGGCCCTCATGGCCTCATACGACAAAAAAGGGATTATCCAGAAAGTATCCTCGATAGGTATCCTCAAATAATACAATACCAGGTCATAGGTATCCTCAAATACTGAAATGAGGCTAAGAGGGATAGGGAATTAGGCCTCATTGAGGGCTTTTCTCATGGCTCCCATGGCCTAAAACGAAATGAGGTTAAGAGTAATAGTAAATTAGACCTCATTGAGGGCTTTCCTCGTGACCCTCAAGGCCCCATACGACAAAAAAGGGATTCTCTCGAAAGTATCCTCAATAGGTATCCTCAAATAATACAATACCAGGCCATAGGTATCCTCAAATACTGAAATGAGGCTAAGAGGGATAGTAAATGAGGCCTCACTGAGGGATCTTTTCCTGGCCCTCGTGGCCTCAAACGAAATGGGGTTAAGAGGGATAGTAAATTAGACCTCATTGAGGGCTTTTCTCATAGACCTCATGGCCTCATACGACTAAAAAGCAATTCCATAACCAGAGACGTTTCACAAAAAGGGATTCCATGGGACGTGGCCATTGAATATAGAGGTAATGAGAATCGGATAGGCCTTCGTTGTAATAAGGGGAGATAACTCTGCATAGAGATTACGGGGGTGAAGCAATCTGTTTGGTTAGTAAGCGCCAGTAAAGTGAACTGATTGGGTGGTCTAGATAAATGACACAACAAGAGTACTCGGCATATGGTCAGAACTAACAAGAACAGGCCAGAAAAGTTAAATATATTAATAATAAGCTGATTGGAGTATACTCCGATTCAATCGAACTCACCTCGGGGGCCCATCGGTACTATAGCACTATAGTACTATAGCACTACGTGCTACTATTATAAGCCAAAGTATGGCGGTCCTAAAAAGGATTCTGAAAGAATTCGAAATAGTACAACAATCTGTCGGGTTGTTTGTGGTAATTCTACGAGGGTTTGGGAAAAATCCAAGCCAGAAAATTACTCTAGTTCAATCGAACTTATCCCCTCTGCCCCTCGGTATCATAGCACTACAAGCTGAGCCGATAAAATGGGGAATCCGCAGTAAATAAAGTTGTTTTTGGTGATCTGGAGGGATTATCGGATTTATTTGGGTAATTCGTGATACTCCGATTCAATCGAACATACCTTCCGAACACACCCCTGTCTTGTTGTAGGCCTTTGGGTCACATAGCAACAACGTGCGACCATAGAAACCAAGATGGCGGCCTCCAGTATACAAAACGGAAACACGTATCACCCTAACAACACGCGCTGCGCATGCGCTCTCACACCTCGTATCACTATGGGGATGACATCACAAGAGGGCCGCTTACGCGGGTTACCATGGCAACACATCATGGCGCCACTGTGGCACGAGACATGACGTCATTTCCTAGGTCCCCCACTAGGTCCTCCTAATGGGGACGTTTACAACATCTCCTACTACTTCTGTGGATTACGAAAGGTTAAACAGATAAAACTTTTTCGTATTTGAACTTTAGTGCATGCACGGATACTCAAATTTCATGAGTATGAGAATTTCTACCAGTCAATTGGTATTACTGTTGCAACACACCAGTGCCCTTATCGATGGGAGCATCTATACACGATAGCAGGTTAATTAAATTGCATATTATTTGAATTTTCAGACGCAATTAATTCAATAAAGGAAAAGAAGACGTCCGTAGAAAATGGTCTGTGACAAACGAAAAGTATCGTGATAAGAATACTCGTTGCCCATCTGAATTTATAGCATCATCATATCAGGACGCCCGGAAGCACGGCGGCACAAGGGGCAGCTGTCCTCCCTGCCTTTGGACCAGAAAGGGAGGGGGGTGGGGGGAGGTGAGAGGTGGCAGACAATGCCCTTCACAGATTCGTCACTCAATTTTTGTTAATGATGTATTCACGAAGTAAAGCTAAAAATACTCTCCAAAACCTTTCTGTGAGCTTTCAAAGTGCAATTGGGAAGTCGAGAAGTTTGGGGGGAGACATGCGTGCTTCGGCTTGTCATGGCGGGGCTGCAAGTGCGAGTAAATGCCCTTTTTACCTGAGTTCTGAGACCCCCCCCCCCCCCCCCTCCCATGGCCTGAAGTGCCTCTGGCGCACCTGAACACCATTATGAAGTATCTTGAAGATAGAACACCGTAGAATGGAATATGACTATGGACGAGTCCTCGTATTACGAAGAAAAGCAAATTTGGAATATTTTCTAATTTACAAATATAAGAGTTCTTGATACCAGTTACTTTCAATAGCGACAGATATGAATCTGAGACGTCACACGCCCGAGTAGTGAAGTCACAACTGATTTGAGAATTCTGAGATTGAGGTGCATTACAAAAATCGTCTTCCTTGAACAGTCGTCCTAGTAAGTTGCGAATCCTGTTTTTATTAATTTGTTTTCATTGTTTCACATTTCGTAGTGGATTAGGGTATAGCGAGAATAGGTGATGTGTGCTTCTTTCAAGGCTAGAGTTATAACATTAACCCTCTTCTAAATTCAGAGGATTGTTCTTAACATTATTTTATCAAAAAAGAAGTTGCCAGTGACCACATTAAAACAAATAGAGAACAAATTCTTTTTCAGCAAGCGCGTAGCCAGAAGTCAATAATAGGGGTGCCCTGGCCCTTTTTTGGGAGGGGGCGTGGGGGTGGGGGTGGGGGTGGATGGGTGACATTTGAAAGGCCATTGTTGGGGGATCGGGTGCCTCTCCTAGTCCTAACTAGAACCCGGCGGTCGCTGCTTCCTCCTTCCACTTCCCTATAGGGACGTTTGAATGTAATGCGGGGGAGGGGGATTGCATTTTATCTTAACGTATACAGGGCTGTGGCATCCACAAAAGCCGGATCCAAAACCTCTGATCTTAGGATCTTCACTGAAGAAGTAGGTCAAGGAGTGTGGACGACTGTTCTGTGAAGTGGGTGGAGGTCTCTAATAAATTGGCAGATATTGAAATTATAACGTCAGACATTTTCGCGTCGTTTGGCCTATCGTTTGTGTAATCTATCAGTTCATATAAAAAAGGATCGGAGCCAGGCGAGCGGTAGAACACCCTACGCCTCTAGTGGGTCGACCTTTACGCAGCGGAGCATGAAAGCCCGGAATTTGTATCTCTAATTAGGGCTGTCACGATTTTTGAATTTAGGAATCGAATAATCGTCGCAAATAATCGATAATAATCGATTAATCTTACCTAGATGACCCCCCCCCCCCCCCCTCCCTCTCTCTGAAGTCGTTAAAAATGGAGTTCAAGTCAGCTGATCAACCTCAAGTAAATAACGAAGACGATCCTCTTTTAGGTACATTCAAAGCTTTGATGTTCTGAACTTTTGAACCGTCAGTGTAATAATCAAGACCGGTCGTCAGTTGCGAACTTCGCAAGTTCGCAACTGCCGACCGGTCTTGATTATTACACTGACGGTTCAAAAGTTCAGAACATAAAAGCTTTGAATGTACCTAAAAGACAAATGCTTCTAACGGCTTCTTATGGTTTGGTGTCGACGTTCTTGACCTTTTACCTTTAGAAACAATAGTTTTTTCATCCAGTTTTCTTTAATTATTAAACGTCTAAAACGGGGTAAAATTTACCGATTCTTCGACAACGAAAAATACTAATCGATTTCGGCGTGACCGATCGACAATCGATTAATCGTGACAGCCCTATCTCTAATAGATTTTCTTCAGCATCTAACCATGTTTCCGAAAAAGCAAAGACATCAAAATTACACGATTTGCACTGAAGAATATCTATTTTGGGTTTGACGCTGTACATTAAGATGAGAGATTCTGATGGAGTTAAATGTATCGTTATCGTTTAGGAACAACGGTCTGGGATTTGCTCAACATCACCAAATAAGTACAGATTAAGAGACTCCTTGTGAAAGGAGTAATAATCAGGAGAATGTTCAGCGTGTCTGAGGTGAATACTGTAAACCTTTTACAATTATATTTTCCACAATTGTATTTTCAGCCAATTAATATAACTAACTAAAATTAATCATTAGCATTTCAAAAGATATGGCAATTTGCCAGTTGGCAAATTGCCACATCTTTAAAAATGCTAATGGTTCATTTCAATCCATTTAAGGTCATAAATAGAAAATACATTTCTAGAAAATACAATTGTAAAAGTTCTATAGTATTGGCCCCTGTTCTGTAGTATTGGAGTGGAGGACGTTACAGTCCCCACTGGGGGCGCGGTGGCTCAGTAGGTAGAGGGCAAGTAAGAGGGCACTCTTGGCACTCTTAATTTCAACCCATTTAACGTCATAAATAGAAAATACAATTCTAGAAAATACAATTGTAAATGTTCTATAATATTGGCCCCCTGTTCTATAGTATTGGAGTGGAGGACGTTACAGTCCCCACTGGGGGGCGCGGTGGCTCAGTAGGTAGAGGTGCAGGCTGCAAGCCGAGAGGTCCTCGGTTCGAATCCCACCAACCGCTTTGTGTCCTTGGGCAAGACACTTCATCTCCATTGCCCATGTGGGGGCACGGTGACGCTGTGTACTAAAGCGTACTGCACGTCGATGGTGCATCTGTCTTCAACCAATGCTAACCCTGCTTGTGTGGAGTTAGTATGTTGGGGAGCTGACAGTTGCTCGCCGTTGCTCGGTAGATCTCTCCGGGTACTCCGGCTTCCTCCACCCGTAAAACTGTCATGGCCATGATTAGCCATTGTGCAGAAATATGTGACCTTAAAACACCAATAAATAAATAAATAAATAAATAAATACAGTCCCCACTCGAGAGGCGAGAAT
>JAUFNR010000528.1:0-15000 GCA_031216915.1 Pictodentalium vernedei | reverse complement strand
TGCTCGGGGTCGGGGGGGGGGGGGGGGCGCTGGTGAAAAACTCTAGTTTTTCCAGTATGTATTTATCCTCTTGTGGAATGTGCCCGAAAGAATGGACTTTGGTGCTTAAACAAAATAGATGCTGTGTGATAAATCCTTTGACAGAAAATCACTCAAATAGTAAAAACAGCGTTCGTTGTTAATTAGAATTTAGTCCTTTTTAATATTTCTCCAACTTTCTTTTCTGAAAAAAACCTTCCCGACGTCGTTATAAATGACTTCTAAAAAATCTGTTTCCGAAGCTTAATTATGAATTGCATGTTGACAAATAATATCATCAAGCGAGTGGCTGTAAAAATATATATTTAGACTGGGCTTCATTTCGATTTTTCCTATCAAAGGAGATTTTCTCCCAAAACGGGCTTCAAATAGAGCGTTTATCTTACAATGTTTCTACATTTTTATCTCAGTCTTCATATAGTTCCTAACAAGTTCTATGAACTTGTTACATTCACAAACAAATTAATTTGTACCGTTTACTGCTCCCCCACACCCTAAAAGAACGCACCCAAGGGAAAACTACTGTAAAATACAACAATATAAAATAATAAACATTTGTGAGAGCATTTACCTTAAGAAATAAAAACCGTGTATCATGTCTTCCTGTAAGAGTGGAGTGGTTATTCACGGATGTAAGAATTTCATCGGAAATCTTAAGTTCTGCCGAATCTTTTTACATTTCCACGACAGTAGCTCATTGCCATCGATGGAGAACAAACAAATGACTTGACCGGGAGCAGAATCATGAAAATAACGTCCTTTAGACATCTCTTTAAAAAAAAATCGAAGTTAAAAGGGGGAGGGAGGGGGGGGGGGGGATTACACCTCTTTCTAATACTTCCCAGTGCCTCTGTTTTGCAGAAAAATATTTTGACCTTCCCGCAAAAGAAAAAGGTATCTACGCCACTGCAGCACTTTACCAAGGTTGCCGCAAACATTTTATTCTGATGTTTTTTATAGGAAGTCTGTCTGGACCGTCAATGTTGAGATGACTTGGCTGAGTTTATAAACATTTCTTCTGATGTTTTGTGATGTATAAAATATGTCTGGACTTTCAATATCGACATGCCTCACCAAAGTTTATAAACATTTATTCTTGTGTTTTTGACAGGAAGCCTGTCTGGAGCGTCAGTATCGACATGTCTCAGCAAAGTTTATCTGATGGTGTGAGTGCGACTTCCAAATCTAAAGAAGATGAAATACCAGACCATCACAAATGGACACCATACTCCGGGCCAGTCCAGTTCACAGGTAAGGTACTCAGCAAATAGGCCTATCAGTTGTTAAACGAATAAAGATGACGGATGCAGAAAGGGTTTTTCATATGTCAATGAAACGGCGATAAATGTGTGATAAGCCCGATTTTTGTAAAGGGTTACCAATTGAACATTCGATATGAATTAACCCTTTACCTAACATGAAAATCAGACGACACTTGCAAAAAAATTCTTGAATAACTAATTTTTTTCATTTTTTGTCTCAAAAACATAGGTTATGACCCCTCGTTGGAACGAGCTCGACGAGCTCGTTCCAACGAGGGGTCATAACCTATGTTTTTGAGACAAAAAATGAAAAAATAATTAAAATTAATTGGCGATTTTTTAGAATAGCGTTGGCCGGTTTTGGCCGTTACGTTTGGTAAAGGGTTAAACCTTGTACGATTTCCTTTCAGTAGATTATTATTATCCCTGGTGGGTGAGGGTGTGAGATGGGGACATCTCACCCGAGAGCAAGATATTTGGGCCACACACGAGGCTTGCCGAGTGTCTGGACCGAATATCTTGTCCCGAGGGTGAGATTTCCTCATCTCACACCCGCCCCCATCAGGGATAATTCCCCCACCCCCACCTCCCCCATCAAAACAGTCTGATGTCATCAAAAGTAATTCAGGGGCACGTGCGGCTATATCGAACAATTTTGTTGTCCATTTCTGAAAAAAATGATTTGCTTATCGGAAAGAGCGCACAAAAGTTCTATTTTTACCACAGGTATATATCACAAAATTAAATCCCAACGCCGACAAGACAAGACAGGGGTTAAAGGTTTGTAGTGAAATGAACATCGACACATTTCGATGACGTCATATTATAAATTATGCAATGTATTCGCATAACTTTTCGACGGGAATTTCGTGCAACTCGATCCACTCAAAATGGCGGTCATCCAAAAATTCAAATAAAAGAGTCAAGTTTCTTGGTTTTGCGGTCTGCGCTTTTATTTCTATTTTCTTCGACAAACGTTCGTCTGCTAATATTTCCGAAACGTGACTCCATGTTGTTTGGTTACAGCAGAACGTGTGATGATTAGACAGTCCTGCTCTCATTCAATATGCTAATAAGCTAATATAGGTTGGTCACGTGGGTGGGGTGAGATAGCTGTCACGTGTGTTGGGTGAGACAGGCGTATCTCTCCCAGCTGTCTCACACGACTTTATATATGTCTTAGTACCTTAGTGGTGGGAGAATAATTTGTCTGATTAAAACTCTATGAGTCGCTCACATAATCTCATCCGTGTTGGGGCTAATGTCCGACCTTCGTATTTACAAAAACTGTGAAAAGTTCTGATCAGTTCGCTCTGTAAATAAATCACTTTAGCAAATCAAATCTTGCCACCCTCTCCCCCTCCCCCGTCTCAATGACCGAATTCAAGCTCTCATTGAGCCAAGGATTGCCACTTCTTTTGTCAGGTTTGATGCATACTTGTCTACTTGGTTTTCCAAAGTGGAACAGCTCTTGCTTCCTGTAATAGACAAGTTCTGATTCACTGGTATAACAGAGGTCCCGAGGTGCTACGGATTCTAGGAACAGCTTTGAATTTTACTAAGAGCCATTCTAGGCCTTGGAATTCCGGAGAGTGGACCAGGAGGCATTGTAAATCCTTGAATAAAGGCGTTATCATAACTATTTAGTTTTATATGCCATAATTCCTGAATGCGTGGTCTTCAACAAGTACCCTCCGGTCATTACCCTCTCCTCTCATCTCCCTTTAAGGGAGATGGGAGGAGAGGGTAACGATTATAATCCTAATTATAGCAGTGAAGGCTGTGTCCTTGAAAATCCTTGAAGTTGGAAATTGTATGGCCTTGAAAAGTGCCGAAAAATGTTGAGAAACGGCCTTGAATAGCCTTCAATTTTAGCAGTCCTTGCCTGTAGGAACCTTGTATAACAGGATCTGTAACCATCTCCTAGGTTGTTATCCCTCCAAAGAAGGGAACATAATACTTGTGTTCCAGCCATACATGCTGAAAGTGGTCATGGACGCAAATGTTTAATAATTATCTATCCTATGAAAAGTTGGGCCGCTTCAATCAGAGGGTAGCGTCATTTTCGAAAACGCTCTCTGAATTACGTTTCGAACGACCCACGAAGGATGCAGTAGTACCAGAATTAACTTAAAAATTATAGGTATACGGTACACACCCATAATAAAGTCAACTTTTTGTGCTACTTTTAAAACACGTATAACCTTGAAAATCTAACAAAATAAAAATGGAAACAACTTTCGAACAGTCTGCTCGTAAACTGGCTTAATTTACTGGATGTAGCAGCTTTTGTGTGAGAAAACTGCTCCCCGTTCTCAACTGCCCTACTGCAAACACGAATGACACTAGCAACTGCAAGTATGCAGAACAAGATTTTTGTTGTTTTCTAATTAGGTCATTGGAAATGCTTAAAAGTGCTTGACTTTTAATATTGAAATTCCAGGCCCTTGCAAGTGCTAGAAAATCGGACCTTCTCAGAAAAAGTAGTGGAAAGACCCTTAAAAGTTATTTTGGCAACAGCTTTGCTCATTGTGGTCCAAATGGGTACCTGCAAGTGTGGTATACGTGTTTATAACACACCTGTTCTATGCAATCCCCATCTCCAGCGCCACAAGAACATGTGGAAAATGAAAATCTGTGGACTATTTTTAAATAGAAGCGAAATTTCACTGGAATTTTGTACAATTCGTGCAACGCAATTACAATTTGAATCGCTAGATAGCTGAAAATCGTCACCTGAGTTCCAATGTGTTCTATGTGCCAACTCAGGGTACGAAATAGGGTTCCCCTCGCAAATTTGGTTGGCGATAAAATATGTTGTTTTTGTTGATAGTTGTGAAATGAATTGCTGAGTGTTTTCTAATAATTGTTTTTACAGACATGAAGGCGTGTAATAAACCTGCGGCCTCTCGCTTTATCCTTCCGCGCTGGGAAACGGGCCACATCGATTAACCCATTCACACGCGTGTGTTGTTCTGTTCATTTGTTGTTTGAATTGCATTTTTTTCTCTTTATCAACTGAAATAATACCTGCACATGACAGAACGAGATTATCATCGGAATGCTCTTTGATGTGGCCTCCCAAGGTCCAGTGTTCAACGTGTATTATTGGTTTGAAATATACGTATTAAAATTGTTTAAACTAAGAGGTGATTAAAATAAATTCAGACCAAAATCCTGGACGTGCTTGGAAATTGCCCAGAAAATTCCTCCGAAATCCTAGATTTTTCTACATTCAGGAGTGTTCGAACCCTATATAAGTCCAGGGCGTCATTGGCCTGATTAAGAAAAAATCCGGGCTTCATCATAAAGTTGTTTCAAAAGAAGCTTTATAAAAGCGAGTCTGTGTGGTTTTCTATGAACAGAGTGCATCAGGGGAATGGCTACACGATGTACGCAACCAGCAATGTGCCGTTGCATGACGACAACGTTGTACGTCTACTAAAGACAGGGTCTTTTGAATATTTGAAGTATTGTTCAAAATACCAGTTGCCGTGATAAAACATTCAGTAAACGGTTCAAAGGAGGGCTGAGAGTGGCTATATATATTACCGGAAAATATTCTGCAGTCTCAGTTTCGGAGGGTCCTTAGAACTCTCGGGGCCACTCACGAAACACACGACGGGTGATATAAATTACTCCGTACAGTCTCCATGGCTAATGATCCACAGGCGCCTTTTTCTATTACTGTCCCATTTATGTGTTGAGCCGGCCTGGTTTTAAAGGAGTTATAGTTTTTCAGTCACTGAGGCCAAGTATGTACCTTATGATATAATAGACGATGGCCATACGAGATAAAATGAGAATATAGTATATGGTGTACTTGGTTATTATTTGTTTCCTAAGACCTTGTGAACAATATTTTCCTGACAGCCCCAAAACGTATTAAGTTATTTCCGTTATATTTCTTTACGTTAGAATACCCATTTCGTAATCTCATTTTGTATGCATGAAATTTACGTCTTGAAGATCGGAATCCCCAAAATTATCCTATCGTACCGACCTATGATCTGCCCGGTGAGTCCTGCCCAGGAGCGATCATGGTTTGGTCCCATGTGAGACTTTTTTAGAGTTTGACTATACGAGGTCGTGATGGTAACGTGGGGTCCCTGCAGCCGTGTTTCCGATAGAGTGCTGGAAGCCAATATTTGGGCTATATTCTGAGGCATAAGTACCACAGCTCAAAGGATTCATTCATACTCTGTGGATGTGCTTCGTGTTATCCTTGAAATGACATTATTTAGTCTGCATGTAACTGCTTTGTTATAATGGGAGGGCACTCTCCCATAAATTATAACAAGGCAAAGACAGATTGACAGATTTTGACAACTAAAAGTGCTGTAGCACCCTGCCAGTTAATAATCACGACTGATAATGTCAAATTATGTAGATTATGCAGCCCTGGTATTATGGAGAATACAGAAGGGCTAAAAATTGCCCTCCTAAATCCTCCCAGGAGGGCAAATGCTCTCGCCAGGATGCACATCGTCACTTGAGTTCCATTCTGTTCTATATCCCAGTTTGGAGATAGAACAGAATGGACCTCAGGTGACAACATGTTTAAGGAAGTCTTCTTGCTTCGTCCAGTAAGTGTAAGAATAACAAGATTGACCACATCTATCCCCAGCAGTATTTCTAGGGAGATGTGAACAGCATCTTAAGTTAGAATTGTACTTTCCACAACAACGTTCAAATATTATTCTACATTTAACTGGCGGCATTACCAGAGACTCACAAACCACTAGTACCATGAATGTGACAAAATGTTTGAACATGAAGTCCAGTGGTGCAGTTGAGTTTTATTTTTGAGCAAATTATATATTCCTTTTTGACATATGGATAAAGTGAGCCGTAGAAATCGTGTACATAAAACAGAAATAGTACAGCAAAACAGTTTGTGATGTGTTTAATTGGTTACATGCTGGAGGGCTAAAAATAGCCCTTCTAAAAAAACTTTTCCAGGGCTCTAGGAGGGCAGCCCTCCTTGAGAATGCTAGGCCTGATTATGTTAAAAATGTTGATTTTGAGTTTAGTAGCTTTTTACAGGCTCTTCCAAAAAGGTCTCAAACAGATGGATTGTTGGGTTAAAAGTCTTCATCATGCCTTCTGAACAACTTCAAAACCCCTGTAACAACCAGTAGTGTAATAATAAACCAGTAGCGTAATATTAATATTATTAATCAGTAATGTAATAAAAATCAACCAGCGGTGTAATAATCAACCAGTAATGTAATACAAATCTGGTGTAATAAACTTAACCAGTTGTGTAATAAAAGCAAGTGATAATCAACAATGTTTTCAACGAAATGTAAAAAAGTTTTAGGGTGGCTCAAATTATTGTTTTGGTGTTTCTTATCGATTTTTGATCATTTAACCATAAGTCTAAAGACGATTTCGAGGTCCGATATCCTTTGTTTCATTCAATACTGTGACGGAATGTGTTTTCACCTGCGTATATACTGATGTTTGTGGCCATATTCAGCATCTGCGGCTATATCGCTGCGACAAGGTTAATATAACTTCGAAGGTAGCCAGCCAATTATTTATGGTAATGCCCTGCTTGTAGGGGGATGCTTACCTCGACATGACAGTCACAGTATTGATCCAAACAAATGGTATTTGATCTCGAAAACATCTTTAGAATTATAAAATGATTAAAAATCAACAAAATGCACCAAAATTATAATTTGAGCCACCCGAAATTTATTTGAAAGTTTGTTGAAAAAATGTTAATTTTCGTGGACTTTTATTATACTATTATTATTATTTTTATTATATTGTTGATTAAGTTTATTACATTACTGGTTCTTACACTACTGGTTGATTGGCATTACATTACTGGTTATTATTACACGCCTGCTCTATGTAATTCTCATCCACAGCAACAGTAAACCATGCGAAAAATGAAAATCGTTGACGGACTATTTTTAAACAGAAGCGAAATTTCACTGGATTTTTCTACAAATCGTGCAACGTAATAACAATTTGAATCGCTAGCGATAGCTGAAAATCGTCACCCGAGTTCCGATGTGTTCTGTGTGACAGTAGGCACATAGAACACATTCGGAACGCACGGGACGAAATAGTAGCACGGGTTCCCCTCTGAAATTTGGTTGGCAATAAATTATAAAATCAATGTGTTCTTTTTTGTTGATAGTTGTCAAATGAATTGTTGAGTGTCATTCCAATAATTGTTTTTATAGACGTGAAGGAGTGTAATAAACACAGAACGACACACGCGTGTTAACGGGTTAATCCATATGGCACTTGTGCCATCGAAGAAGGATAAAATTCGAGGCCTGCGACCTCTCGTTTTACCCTTTCGCGCTGACCTGCGGCCTCATGTTTTATCCTTCCGCACTAGCACTCGTGCCATATCTGTTAACTCATTCACACGCGTGTGTCGTTCTGTGTACTTATTACACCACTGGTTGATTATTACACTACTGGTCCTAGTACCATAAATATATTGTTTTTGCAGCTACAATAGATTCTAAACTTTTAGGCTGTGATATTTGGGATTTTAAACTCTTCAGTAAAGAAAAGGTGGGGGAAGGGGTCCTGGAAAAAAATTGCAGACACGAGGCTGAAAAAAGAGCACCCCGTTGGATATTCACCATCTCTCTTTGTGCAATAAAAAGTATTTTTTCATCCAGAATTTTGGATACCCATCTCCAACATCACCCAAAGTTGACCACAACACTGTACAACGTGTAGTTTTTCATCCGTAAATAAGTTTTTAATGATGAACTCTAATCCTTAGCCATTTCTAATTCTCTCATCCCTGAATTATATCGTCATGAAAATCGACTCTCGATAAAGTTATCTCCCCTGAAATTATTAAACTGGCGGGGAAGATCCGGTAAAGAAGCATGAAATTGTTGAGAAAACACCTATGACATTAGGAGAAAATAAAGCGAAGTTTCCTTTTATAACCTTTACTAATCGAAAATAACAGACAGCTGTCGGAGCTGTCTATTGTTTTCGTTTGTTAAAAGTTACAAAAAGAAACTTGCCCTTTTATGGCAGCAAAGTAAAAGCAACCAAGTAACTGTCCACTTTGTTTAGCGAATGTGTTTTTACAGTAATTTGCAAGTTTTAATTCTTCCCATGAAAACCAGACTTTTATATTAATGGAAAGGATAGTGTCTGATATATACGACCCAAAGTTTGCTAAGCACCACATATTTGACACATCATTGTGAAATTTTCTTGTGACACACTTGCGATACTTTTGGTGGATGTGATTGAGGAATGTATTGAGATCGTCCCCAGTGTTTACATTAGCTCTCTTGACAGGCAGACTTTTCGTGACAGTCATGGCAAGCATGCACCCCTTGATTTCCATGATGTTTTCGTGTACTGCCTACATGTACATGAGATGTGTAGGGTATTCAGTCTTCATTTCAACACAAACCCTTGTGATTTAATGATTGAATATGGCGAATGCAAATGTAAGAAGACATTTGTCTGAAGCAGAAATATGGTGGGCTGTAGGGATGGTGGAACAAGGGGCTACCCATCGTCATGTTGATGAAGACCTTGGTAGGCACCATACGGTGATCACCAGAACGTGGGCAAGATTTCAGCAGTATGGCACACCAGTCAGACGACAGGGCGGTGGCAGAGACAGGGCAACATCTGCAGCTGAAGACCGGTTTTCGATCATTCAGACCCGTAGGAACCGCTTTGACACCGCAACCCAGCATTACAGTGACCTTCAGAATGCATCCAGGGTAAATGTTTCGACGCAGCCTATCCGGGCTAGGTTGCACGAAGGGGGTCTCCGATCGAGAAGACCATGTATTCGCATTCAGCTGTCGCAAGAACCATCACTAGGCACGATATGAATGGGCCATGGGTCACGTGGGATGGACCAGAGAAGATTGACGACCTGTACTTTTCACAGATGAGTCAGGGTATTACCTAGACAACACGGCGTACTAGGGTATGTAGAAGACCAGGAGACCTATTCCAGGCAGCCAACATTGCTGAGCATGACCGCTATGGTGGAGGGTCAATAATGGTCTGTGGTGGCATCAGCTGGGATGGACGTACAGAGCTCTGTGTCCTTGACCGTGGTGCATTGACTGCACAGCGGTATATTGATGAGATCCTGGGTGCCCACGTCAGATTGTATGCAGGTTCACTGGGTGATAGATTCATTCTGATGGACGACGATGCTCGTCCTCATGTTGCCTATGCTGTCTGGGAGTACCGACAGAGGGAGGGGATTGAGCGTATGGACTGGCCAGCAAGATCCCCTGAACTCAATCCAATCGAACATGTCTGGAATGAGTTGCAGCTTGCAATTTCAGTCCGTCCAGTCCAACAACTAAGAAGTGTCCAGGAGCTTAGTGCCATGCTGATCCAAGAATGGAACAACATCCCACAAAGGACCAGCTGGAACCTGATTTGGGAGCATGAGAAGGCGTTGTCAAGCTGTAATTAACAATAATGGGGCTCATACTCGAACCCATATCAGTTCGCTCCGGCAACTTGTTGGCAAATTTGAAAAATTTCCTCTTTTACCAATAATCTCCATTTTCCATGGTTATCGTATTCAAAAGCTAAAACATAATGTTAAACACAAACAAAATCTTAATTTCTGTATTTAAATCATTAAAGATATAATTAAATATAAAATATATACACTTTTCAAAACAATATTTCAACTAAAACGTAAAACAGGTAGTTGGATATACTTGGTGCTTAGCAAACTTTGAGTAGTATATATGACACGATGCTCACACTGTTGATATAATGAACAGACAAAACGTCAAAAGATGGTGAAAGCGCCGTTTTCTTATTTTCAAATGGGTTTAAACAGAGAATAGTCAAACGTTCAAACTGATTGGGGAAAAACTTGTAAAAAGCTAGCTTCTGTAGTTTTGCACTACTATACAGCAAAATGGCTGAAGATACAATTCGTTAACATTTAGAAATTAAAAAAATTATATAAAATTCCCATACCTTTTGTGTTAAATTTCTGACAAGTTTAGAAAATTAAGGGGAGCTAGCCTTCCTGTAAATCTTTCCAATGACGAAAATTGCCAGCCAAGAGAACAGGTGTAAATTTGACAACACTGCGTCACTGACTGTATTTCGTATTTTCTGGTTACATCCCAAATATTGGAATATTTGCACTGATATTTTCAAATGAAAGATTTGACCTTAGTAGTCCATGAGCAGAAATCAAATTTCACGCTATTCACTCTAATTTATTGTTATTTATTAAAGCTAGAAAGTTATTAAATATGCTATCAAAGATTTTATCAGTACAGATTCACTTCCCCAGAAGCCACTAAAGACTTTATCAGTACAGATTCACTGCCCGAGAAGCCATCAAAGACTTTATTAGTACAGATTCACTGCCCCAGAATCCACCAAAGACTTTATTAGTACAGATTCACTGCCCGAGAAGCCCTCAAAGACTTTATTAGTACAAATTCACTGCCCCAGAATACTTTATTAGTTCAAATTCACTGCCCCAGAAGACTGCATTAGTACAGATTCTTTGCCCCAGAAGACTTTATTAGTACAGATTCACTGCCCCAGAAGCCCCCAGGTACATTTTTGCCTGACAAATTCAGTGACAGTGATGTCATGAATCATCATGATTATTATGACATGGGTACCTGAGTACTGTGCTACTGTGACAGTGTGTGTGATCATTTTTTGGCTAATCAAAGCAAACACTGGAAATCATATTCCACAGTATTTTTTTCAAATCGAGGCCGAGTAACAGTACATGATTCAGTTCAGTTGCTGCTTTGGTGATATGAACAACGGCCTGAGTCAACGAGCAGCCCGAAAAGAAGTTGAGGGCTGTGTTAGTTAGTATGACCAAAGGCCCTTGATCATCTCTATAGGGCCACTTTATGATACATTGTAAACTCCCGGTCTTATCTCATACCCAGAGTCGAGTGCCCATTTTATGACCCTGCTCCCCAACCCTGCCGTTGGATGCTTTATTTTTTTTTTATTCTGTGTTTAAGAGTTTAGTTTTTGTTTTATATTGATTGCGTTATAAAAAATGACTGCAGTGGACATCTATTTGATGTCCTCCCACATTGCTTGGAAGAAGTGGCATAGGCTGGTGTCATCCAATCAAGTTCAGAGAAGGGTCATAAATTGGACATCTAAACACCCCATTTTGTTGATCAATAAGGGTTATAGTTGTTATTTTATCATATTAGCCTCTGTGAGCTTCCATGAAAGAATTACAAAACCCTACAAAAACACATTTTTCCGTCTCGACGCACTCAACGCACGCAGTGGTGATGTAAAAAATGTGTTTTGGCCTTTTTGACTTCACAAGTGTGATTTGCACTCATTGCATGCCTTCTTCATTCAGTGATAAATATTCGATATTCATTCATATAATTTATGACGTCAATTAAGTTTTAAAACTGTTTATACGAAGTGTTTGTATATATGATTACAAAGTAATTCAACAATTGGAAATAGACTGATCCGCTTTTCTGGTCTCTCAAATGGTAGTTCTTAACGCTTTTCATTAAAACTCGACCAATTCACCACAACATTACTAACACTTTCAATCATGTGTTCTGAGTTGTGTACGGATATGTCATACTGTCTTTACCTCCCCGTGTGAACTTGGGGAATAGTGCTTATTTACTGTGGTAGACAAGCCTACGTTACTGGTTTAATAAAATCTGATAACCAACGTCCTGGGTAGATACCTTTAAAATGGGCAGAATAATTTCAAACTATTGACTAAGCCTGCTGCCCCCTACACACACACACACACACACACAATTTTGGATCCCTTGGCTTTAGTGACGATTGAAATCTACAGCCGTATTGCGTGTGAAATTAAATTATTAATGATCCTTGCTACCGACTTATTTTTACTGGGTCGTCTGCTCTCTGACTCCAACATTTCTTGTTGCACATCAGATTACACACTGGTTTCAATGGTTAAGCACCATACATTACAATGAAACAAAAATCACTCATGACCATCATAGTACAAAACATTCAAATACACAATTTTGTGAAGTTTAGGGTGTGTTGAATTATACGATCGCGCGCATCAAGAAGTGTATGAGAAAACAAAGAAGAAAACTCTAAATCTCAGGAAACAAAGCCCCCATCCAACGTTTTACAAATAGCTTTGAGAGCCACATTGAGGGCAGCGTATTCGGTTTTCCAATCCTTCACTGTCTAGTTTACTATGTCGTGAAAGCTGTGTTACTGCTAGTGTAATTTATATAAGATAAGTTTAATAGAAATAAAACATCCACATGGACAGATTACACAACAACGATGAACATATACATATAGAAAAGAACATACATATATATGAATTATAATTCAAATACGCGACAGGTAAATCTCAGTGTGCAAACGATTATAAAGTACTTAGCAGCAATTGTCGGGTATCAAAGAACTGTTGGATTACGTTGCTAACTTCAGACACAATTTCTGGACAATTATTTGTTATAATTAGATTCATTTGTTCATCTATAATTAATTCACCAAAGATCGTATGATATCACTGCATGGTGTCAAATAATATAGTTCTTAATTCGACAAATGCAGGACACTCCATTATGAAATGTTTCTCATCTTCAATTTTTCGCATTAAACAAACACAGCATAACCTATTTTCAAGTTCAGTGGGAGGCTGATGAAGCCGTACCTTTTCAATAGCTAGGCAATTATTACTTAATCGGAGACGAGTGAATATGGACCTATCATCACTTGAATTCGTATACGCAGGATATGGTTCAAGCTCAAACTTGCTCTTAAAGAGACGATTGTTCTAAGTTTACTGTTATCGGCGTGTATTTGAACATTGAAAACATTTGACTGCTTTGAGTAAAGTTCATCTATGCTGATCCATTTATATTGCAGGTTACCAAACTATCATCACTAATATGCGTATAAATTCAAAAAAAATCCAAAGTTTTGAAAATTGATTTGTTTGAAGTTAGATTCATGTGTTCGATAGCAGCATTTTGCAAAAATGTGTTCTTGAGAATGATGCTTATTTGTTAACTTAAGATGCCATATGACAAAGAATATCAATGTATAATGGGTAACTACCCAGTTCAGCCATAACAGCATTATTGCATGCATGTTTTCCAACTCCTAATAATTGTTTACAAAATATAATGTGTAGTTGTTTACAGTGAAGACGATTTGTATTCTTCTCAGTTATTTCCATACCCCATAACTCACAACCATATAAAGCAACGGGATTTATTAATTTGTGAAACATTTTGAGAGAAGTTCCGACAGGAAGCGGGGCAGTTCTCCGAAAGCGCCAAGTAAGGAAAACATTGTTCTCTGACCATTCGCACTCTGTTCAGTAATTGCTTGAGTAAACGTTCCTGAATTTTTGAACATTATTCCAAGATAATTATATGCATCAACATTTTCTAAGGGATTGTTATTTATGGAAAATGTAGGGTCTCGTTTTGCAGCTCGCGCCCTACCTATAAACTTCTCAGAATCAGATGTATCTATTATTTGTGCTAAGTAGACAGGAACAGATTCATGCGTGTACTACAACCGAAAACGCCACCGATCAGCGCAATAAATCATCAAACCACAGTCCACAAATTTACCCTTCTTAGTCATGACAACCTGCTCCTCCGCTTGATTCAATCATCCTATTACCATATAATTCAATTTTCTTTAAAAGCCAGACTTTGACAGACACCTTACAAACTATAATGCATGGGAAGGGGGGGGGGGGGGGGTGCACAAGTTCTGTCTATCAAGAAGCATGATCTGCAATCACATTACTCTCTGGTTCCAAATAAACATACCCATATGTTTATTAATTTTCGGAATATTTACCACTCTGTATGAAGTTTATTTGGGCCTGTATGTTTATTAAAAATACAATCAGTGTCAAGTGCATGCCTTACATTGGAGACATATTATGGGTACTTTAGTCTATTTCAGTCTCCCAACTCACACAGGGCTGTTACCTGGGCTTTAAAGCCCAGGTAACATACCTGTATGGGTTAGGGGTATGACAGAAATGACAGTAACTCGATCTTGATTTTCAACCCTGTACTTTTATTCTGGCCTGTACTTCTATTTGTATTCCTCCGATTTTCCATCCTGTACTTTTATTCCGCCCTGTACTTTTATTTGGAACTCAGCTTTCAATCAGAATAGGTTGGAACCAAATTTATAGGACATGTCTTCTGAACAGAATCAGAGATCACTCCTTTCTAGTCGCAATCCATTCCTCAGGTAACTTGGGGTGTGTTTCACCGAAAATAATCACTCCGAAAAGTCAGTCTGTTAATTATATACAACAGTCAGCACGTTTACTCTCTCACTAATCTCTGCTGCTTGAAGTCAAAATGTTTTACTTCATAATTACCTCTGTAAACAAATATGCGCATCTCACTGAGGAGGCTATATCTGATAGTTGGGAGGAGGTGTCTTGTATTTTCGGATTCTGGTATTTAAGGTTTGTGAATGTTATTGTCCCCGAAATGAGCTCCGTCTGTGTGTCTGTGCGTCTGCATTTTCGGAACCTTCGTAGTGTAACCAACTCCTAAGATTTTAAATGTGGAGATTTAAAACTTTCGGACATTGTTACCCACGTCTTGAAGATGTGCATAATGTATATGGATGACGGATAAAGTAATTTTAGTCAGATTTATTGCCCTTTATCGACTTGGAATGTTTTGAATGTTGAGTGAGT
>JAUFNR010000527.1:0-15000 GCA_031216915.1 Pictodentalium vernedei | reverse complement strand
TAGGGGCATGGTGACATTGTGTACTAAGGCGTACTGCATGTCGATGGTGCACTTGTCTTCAACCAATGCTAACCCTGCTTGTGTGGAGTTAGTATGTTGGGGAGCTGACAGTTGCTCGCCGTTTCTCTCCGGGTGCTCTGGCTTCCTCCACCTGTAAAACTCATGGTCATGATTAGCCATTGTGCATAAATATGTGACCTTAAACACCAATAAATAAATACAGAAACCTTGGATCAATCTTCTCAGGTATCTGTTATGGGACATTGCCTGGAGCTTCCTCCATGAGAGGATTTTTTATCAGGGGAAGTGCCGTGCACTGCATCACAACCTGGAAGGTCTCAACCTTCACGTATTTCCACTGTGTGGTCCTTCTTGCACGGAAAACATTTTACAGGATGAGCAGTGTACGCAATTTCTAACTAGGAGGACCTCCTCTTCGTTGAATTTTGCAGAGAAGTGGAGGGTTTTCTTCCGTTGGTGTATGGATCAGTCGATAGACATATACGATCTGTCCATACCACAGATTCCCAATTTCCTGGTCTACTTGTTTGACGATCTCAGACTGTAGCCCACCACTCTTAAGGGCTATAGGTCTATGTTATTAGACACTTACGCTCATCATCATAACTTGGCTGTTGGATCAGATACTTCTTTATCCAAGCTAGTTAGAAATTTCTCTATTAATAGACTTAGAGCCCTCAGATTAATTCCTAAGTGGAATTTGGCTTGGGTTCTGTTGAAGCTTAAAGAAGCTCATTTTGAGCCATTAGACATCATAGAGTTCAAATTCTTGACCTATAAAATGGCGTTTCTCTTAGCCTTTGCATCTGCTAGAAGAGTCAGTGAACATCATGCATTATGTGTTGATGAATCTCTTTATCGTAGTGTGGGTAATACTATTACCCTCACTATGGAACTGGGATTTTTGGCTAAGAATCAGATTCCGAATAAGCGGCCAGAACCTATTGTCTTTAAGGCTTTACCATCCTCGGATAACCGTAGACCTTTGCTGTGTCCAGTCAGAGCAATGAGCATTTATAAACGTCGATCAGATTTTATTAGAAAGGGAAGAAAACGTTTCTTTTGATTTCTAACAGAAAAGATATTTCTGTTCATTCTGTCGCTAGATGGATTCAGTTGGCAATACGCATTGCCTACGAAAACCTATCTTCGGATCAACGTTCTGTCATCAAGATTTCAGCACACGGGGTTAGAACACTGTCCACTTCTTGGGCTTATTCTAACAGTATAGCCATTACTGATCTTATGAAGGCTGCTTACTGGACACAGCCCTCTTCATTTACCAAGTTTTACCTGAGAAATTTAAGAGTCCCATCTCCTGTGACCTTAGATCTTTGGGTCCTCTTTCTGTTGCTCAGAATGTCGTCCATTAATGTTACATCTATTAGGTCTTTAGGCAGTCTGCTTGAGCACTGAAGCCTTTCTGCTGCTGTCTTCGTTCTGAGGAATTGACCTCAGAACAAGGGGAAGGGGAGGGGGGGGACGCTTTTTCCCTTATGATCATCTGGCTTTATAGTGAAAAGCAAGGGAATACCTCCTCCAGTGACAGTAGTCCTGCATCGGTGCTGGGTAGTTTTAATGTGTAGCTCGGTGTGAAGCAATAACTATGTCTCATTTATGTACTGTTTTTAAAGTGTAGCTCACTGTGAAGCATTTGTATATGTTACGTGTCAAACGAGCATTAATATACAATCCTCGGACACTTTTAAATGAGCGTAAAATGCCGCATTCTCTGGACCAGCTTTATATATTGGTTTGAAATTGAGAGATTGGATTTTCATTTAATTCCTAGGCCCTCCAGCCTTTTTACGATTCAGCTAGTCTGGGCCATTGGTTGTCGTATAAAAGTATGATAAATTTTAAGTAATTTGTATAATTTTTATACTTACCAATGGCCCAGACGGGGATGGCTCTCCCATAAGTGGGCAATCATACCTCCCCGCTGATTATAACATTTAGCAGGCATTGTAGAAAGAATGATGGTTGGTGCCAATTTCTGTACCTTCCTGGATACTGCACATGCGCAGATCTCAAAAGTATGGAGGACCATCTAGGACTTAATTTTTTCGGTTTTGCATGCAAATTTGGGGGATTGGTCGGCAAAATTTGTGTTTGGCCCTGGATTAATTTGAGTTAGCACCAGCTAGTCTGGGCCATTGGTAAGTATAAAAAATATACAAATTACTTAAAATTTAACATTTTTTGGGTGGGGGATACAAGATGGCCAGATGACATTCATTTTTAGCTCAACTTTGGCAAAGCCAAATTTGAGGTATTGCCAGGGCCCGTCATCCGTCTGTCTGTCTGTCTGTCTGTCTGTCTGTCTGTCTGTCCATTCGTCCGCCCGTCCGTCGCGCCGTACACACGGCTCGGGCTGGAGGCCGCATTTATGAACCGATCTTTACGAAAATTCTTGGGTACCTTTGTTATCACCGTGAGACGAGAACGAGTGTTTTTGGGTCCAGTCTGAAATTTAAGACGGCCGCTGGCAGCCATTTTGTACCAAAATTAGGTGCAATCAGATTTTTGCGCAGAACTTCCATATGAAAGCTCCGATTTGAATAATTTTTTGTGTAAATGTTTAGTACCATGGGATACATCACATATAATACAGGTTTTTTCTGTTGTGTAAATTATGCAAATTAGACTCCCCGTGGGAACCCCGGGAAGTAAGCAGCACTTGTTTACTGTGGTAAACCAGTTCCGCTTTACTAGTAAAATAGGACCCAGTCACTAATGCTTGGGGTGAAAGTCCTCTAAAATGGGCAACATGTTGATCAACGATTGACTAAACTTGACTTCATCTCCATGTTGTGTCACGATTAGCCATGGTGCATAAATATGTGATGTTAACCACCAACAAACAATATGCAAATTAGACTAACTTTGATTTATTTAGTGTTACTTTCAGCACTGTAAGTGCAAATGCTAATACGGCTCAGGCTAAAAGCTGTATTTATGAACCGATCTTTATGAAACTTCTTGGGTACCTTTGTTATCACCTTGGGACGAGAACGAGTGTTTTGGGGTCCGGTCTGAAATTCAAGATGGCTGCTGGCGGCCATTTTGTACAAAATTAGGTGCAATCAGACTTTTGCGCAGAACATCCATATGAAAGCACTGATTTGAATAATTTCAAAATGTGTGAAGGTTTAGTACCATGGGATACATCACATATAATACGGGTTTTTTTCTCGTGCATAAATTATGCCAATTAGACCAACTTTGATCTATTTAATGTTACTTACAGCACTGTAACTGCAAATGCCAATACGGCTCAGGCTAGAGGCCGTATTTATGAACCGATCTTTACGAAACTTCTTGGGCACCTTTGTTATCACCTTGGTACGAGAACGAGTGTTTTGGGGTGCAGTCCGAAATTCAAAATGGCTGCAGGTGGCCATTTTGCACCAAAATTGGTGCAATCAGTTTTTTGTACAGAACTTTTGTGTGAAAGTTCTGATGTGAATAAATTTCTGTATGAATGTTTAGTAACATGGAATATATCACATATAATACAGGTTTTTTTC
This sequence comes from Pictodentalium vernedei, assembly GCA_031216915.1. Classification (NCBI taxonomy): domain Eukaryota; kingdom Metazoa; phylum Mollusca; class Scaphopoda; order Dentaliida; family Dentaliidae; genus Pictodentalium; species Pictodentalium vernedei. The sequence goes on along the minus strand of JAUFNR010000527.1, from coordinate 11,449 downwards.
TCGTGCAAAAATTATGCAAATTAGATGAACTTTGATTTATTCAGTGCCACTTATACTCAGTAAGTGCACATGTCAATACAGCTCGGGCTAGAGTCTTTTTGAACCGATCTTCACGAAACTTCTTGGGCACCTTTGTTATCACCTTGGGATGAGAACGAGTGTTTCTGGGTGTGGTCCAAAATTCAAGATGGCTGCCAATGGCCATTTTGTACCGAAATTAGGTCCAATCAGTTTTTTGTACACAACTTCTATATGGCCCAGACTAGAGGCCGTATTTATGAACCGATCTTTACGAAACTTCTGGGGGTACCTTTGTTATCACCGTGGGACGAGAACAAGTGTTTTTGGATGCGGTCCAAAATTTAAGATGGCCGCCAGCAACCTTTTTGTACCAAAATTAGTGCAATCAGTTTTTTGTACAGAACTTCTGTATGAAAGTTCTGATTTGAATAAATTTTTTGTAGGAATGTTTAGTAACATGGAATACATCACATATAATACAGGTTTTTTTCTCGTGTAGAAATTATGCAAATTAGATGAACTTTGATTTGTTCAATGCTACTTATACACAGTAGGTGCACATGGCAATACGGCTTGGGATAGAGTCTGTATTTATGAACTGATCTTCACGAAACTTCTTGGTGTACCTTTGTTATCACCTTGTGACAGGAACGAGTGTTTTTGGGTGCCTTTGTTATCACTGTGCTATGAGAACAAATATTTTGGGGTTCAGTCAGACCCACTCTGGGACTCAAAGATTTCTTTTCTAGTTTAGCATCTAACTGTCGCCCACATTTACAATACTTTACCTACACATTTGTTACAGGCTACTATCAGCATTTATGTACAGACCGTTACAATACTTTACATGTACCTTTGTTATCAGGTCATTACCTAGATGTTTGTCATTGCTGTGTCACATACTATTCTATACATGTACGTGTCTTAACTGGTTAAGCACTAGATTATTTTTGGTCTTCTGAATTTGGCACTCTCCAATAATTTGAAAAAAAACATTTTTTACATAAACAAATATTATTTGCATTTGACTGAACATGGAACACGAGTGAAGAAATTGTTAGCTTTTGCCATGGTACTCTCATTTTTTAGAAAGCCCTGATAGTGGCTTCTAGCACTTAACCAGTTAAACAAGTTGAACTACAGTGTCATTGACACTTTCGTTGTTGTATATTAGAGGTACTTTTTTTTGTTGTCTCTGTGATCAGAGGTGCTTTGAGACTGAACATTGATATTTGATGTCTAGTTTAAAATAGGGTGCAACACGAAAGTTCAGTCCTGTCTACCTCCTGAGATGTAAAGAGCACCCCCTCCCCCCACCCCCACCCCACAACTTTTGATTCATGCCTTATATGCATCATACTCGAGAATTGATAGATAGGGTGGGTGTCGTGGTAATGAGTGGGTTAGAACATACTGACCAAATTATCTTTACATACAGTATACCGCTAATTGTAATTTAGGCTATTGCCATTTTCCATGTGGAATTGGCACTCCTCACTCGAGTTGTATAACACATAAACTCTGGTTACGACTTAGCTAACATCAAGAAATTTGCTACTAGGGTCTCTTAAAGATTCAATGATTTCATCACACTCATGAAATCTGAGTTCTAGGGATAGAAATAACTGAACATTCACTTCACAGAAAACATGAAGTAATTGTATGGGTGATGACATTATGTGACATGGTAAGGCTAGAATTTTTTTTTATCCATCCCTGTGAAGTGAGTGACTTGAAAATCTAACTTGTCCTGTATACAGGATCTCTTGTCCTACAGAAAATATAGAAAGTCAATATTGAGTTCCTAGAATTACAAGTATCTTGCTATAGTATGCACTCTATATAGATTTTCTTTATTTTTTAGAATTTTCAACTCTTCTTTTAGTGGATTGGCTGCATCTGCCCATTTAACCCTTTCAGGGTCGAGTGGTACATGTCTTGCCATTAATTCATTCACAACGTGGACTACTTGACACCTGGCGTGCCAATAATATCTAGCGTCTTCTGTTCACTCTCAGTCTGTTATGTGTAATGGCCATCCTGTGTAGGAACTATGTGCAGTTTGGTTTAGTAGGGGCAGGGGGACAGTTTGGGGTTGCAGAGGGTGGGTAAGGTTGGTGTATAAATGAACAAATTGAACAGTTGAAAAAAATCATGTTTTCCAAAAAATGTCAACAGAACCATATCATGTGACCACTCATTGGGAAAGAACTTGATAAGCTTATTCCAGCGATTCTGCACATATCGTTTTGTTGAAATTTATAAAAAAAAAATTATATCCCCGTAATTAGATTTAAACCACGAATTGGATAACCACTTGGCTTGCCGAGTTATTAAAACCCTTATTCTGCAAGTGGTTTAAAGCTGATTACCGGCCCTAGTACCTATTTGTTTTATTTATACCATGCTCTTAATAAATAATGACTTTGTCACTTAAAATGGAGAAATAAACGACACTTTCTATTGCAAACACACAGGTTTGTTTTGTTTGCATCTGTGCCAATGAGCTGTATTACCGGCTGTATGTGAATGCTTGATTGACAGCTAGATACATCGTCAAAGTTGATTGAATTTACCTTGCTTTTTCACTCAAATTACTGTCAACAATTCTTGAATTTTATTTTAAATGTTTAATTGTAGGTATTTTAAATTTAAAAAGTCATTGCATGTAGTAGATAGTACCGGCAAATGTTGTATGTTTGAATGAAACATCGCAAAGTGTGAATGTCTCATAGTTGGCAAATTGCATCATGTCAAAGGTCAAGTTGGATGAGCTTCCTACTATAGGTGTAAAAAATTTTTAACCGCTGTAGAAGCTTTATTCTGGTAGTAAGGTTAAAAGCTAAAATTTAACATACAGGCTTTTCGCAGGTAGTAAATAGGCGTGCATGGTATAAATGAACTTTACCCATTCATTCTGAACTTATAAAGTTGAGTATGTTCTAACATCTTTTTGAATAGATGACAAAATGACTAATTATCACACAGAATTCAGTGATGGTCAAGTATTTTACTTTACTCAGGCAGTATCATTGCTGTATGCAAATTACCAATTTTTGCACCGTTCTGTATGTAAATTTTTGAGAAAAACCTAAGTAGACTTACAAAATTGCAATTTACTTCTTCCATGTAAATAGACTATTTTAAGCCATTCACACAGATAACCTGGGCCAAGACTGGTACAGTAGATTCTGATTAACACTTAACCAGCTGAGTATTTTAAAGATATTTTTCATCATCTCTAGTCATGGCAGCTATGTAGCAGCCATGACTAGATTTGATGAAAAATTCTTTTAAATTGAACTCTAGAAATCATTAGTGAAAAAATGCATTCAGTTTACAGGATGGAAATTGGAATTAATGTGCCCAGATTATACATATTTCAATGTCAACAGAAATCCTGTCCTTGGCAGGAATATCTGTCAACAGCAGGAAAGGAGTTAATTGAATAGCCACTTTGCCAGTCAAAATTATTCAAATAACAGGAGTATGTAATTAAGGGAGATTTGGTCACTTTTCTGTATTCTAGAGATAAACTGAGCTTTATTCTATTATATCTTGTTTGACAGAGCTCACATAGCTTTCTTTCCTTCTCAGTGTTGTATTCTTAGGTGTCACAGGCATTTAGTCCTATTGTTGTCGCCATAGCAGTCTTATGTGAATTAAGAGCGGTCTCTTTCTATAACATTAGTGGCTAATGTCATAAGTCTCTGTTAGTGAGCTTTCCAAGATTGCAGGTTACACACAGATATCTGTCTTCACAGAGTTGAAGACTTCTAAGCTGCATTAGCTAAGCTGAGACTGCGGCCTTTTTGGAATTAGGGCCATTAGAAGGAAAGAGTATGTCTTTTCCTTCTCTGTGTTGTATTTTAGGTGTCTGAGGCATTTAGTCCTATTGTTGATGCCATATTAGTCTAATTGGTATTAAGAGTGGCCTTTTTTCCTTAACCCTTTACCCAACATAACGGCCAAAACCGGCCAGTGCTGTTCTCAAAAATCGCCAATTAATTTTCATTATTTTTTCATTGTTTGTCTCAAAAACATAGGTCATGACCCCTCGTTGGAACGAGCTCGTTGAGCTCGTTCCAATGAGGGGTCATAACCTATGTTTTTGAGACAAAAAATGAAAAAAATTAGTTATTCAAGAATTTTGTTTGCAAGTGTCGTCTGCTTTTCATGTTAGGTAAAGGGTTAACTTGAGCAAACTAACATCATAAGTCTCCGTTTAGTGAGCTTTCAAAGGTTGCAGGTTACCCTCAGATATCGGTCTTCACGGAGATGAAGACTTCTGAGCTGTGTTAGCTAGGCTGAGACTGCTGTCTTTTTGGGAATAGGACTGCTAGAAGGAAAGAGTACATTTTTAGCTCACCTGACTGAAAGTCAGTGTGAGCTTTTGCCATCACTTGGCGTCCGTCGTCTGTCGTCCGTCATCCGTTAACTTTCACAACTCAGTCTTCTCGTTCAAAACCACTAGCACAAACCTAAACAAATTTGGCATACAGTATATTGGAGGTATCCTCTTTCCAGTTTGTTAAAATGAACTCGGTGCCCCCACTGGGGTGGGAGTGATGCCCCAAAAGCATCAATTTCTCCTGAAATCTTCTTCTTATGAACCACCAGTCAGAATGCTGTGATATTTGGTATGTAAGCTCCTTTGGTACTCAAGATTAAAGTTTGTTCAAAGAAATTTTCTCGGTCAATATTTGGGCTCCCTACTGGAGGATCCCTATTTTGTGCCCCGCCCAAAATTTCTATTTTCCAAACTGAGAGGCCGATTTGAACCAAATTTGCTATGAGGTATTATTGGGACCTAAGTACTTGATTCATGCCAAAAAAAATTTTCCCACTGCCCCATGGCAACCTTAGGAGCTAAAAATAGACAAAAATTCAAACGCCCATATCTCCAAAACTGCACGGCACTGAAACTTTTTATTTGGTGTGAAGCTTCCTTAGGACCAATAGAAAGGAATGGTGAAAAATATCGCTATCGGTTTTGTCCTAAGGTACAGTTTCGGGACTTTGAAAAAATGCTGAGTCAGCATTATTTAACACTGAAGGAAATGGGAAAAATATAAAATAATCTTTATCTCCCCAACCACTGTTCCAAAAGCTTTCATATTTCACATATAACATCTATGGAAGATTGATTCACATAGTTGTTGAAATTTAACCCCTGGGTCCATATTTGGGCTCTCTACAGGAGCCCAAATATTCAAATTAGTGCAATATGAGGGATATTCTTTAAAAATCTTCTTCTCCAGATCCAACAGTCAGAATCTTTTGATATTTGGTACACAGCATCCTTAGGGAAGGGAGATTCAGGTTTGTTGAAGCCAAGTCCCTGGGTTCATATTTGGGCTCCCTATGGGAGCCCAAATTGTAACTTTGTTCAATATGAGGAATATTCTTTAAAAATCATCTTCTCCAGATCCAGCAGTCAGATTCTTTTGATATTTGGTGTACAGCACCTCTGGGAGGGTTAGATTGAAGGTTGTTCAAATCAGGTCCCTGGGTTAATATTTGGGCTTTTTATTGTAGCCCAAAGTTTAACCTTGTCAAATATGAGAAAATTTCTTGAAAATTCTTCTTCAGGTCCACCAGTGAAAATCCTTTCATATTTGGTATGTAACATCTCTAGGGGTGTCAAATTCAAGTCGCTTGTTTTTTTTTTGGGGGGGGGGGGGGGAGGTAGGGGTGGGGGTGGGGGCACTAGAGGGAACCAAAGTAGTTGAAAACAAAACAAAAATTTTGTTCAGTTATTGTTTTTTAATACTTCACTGAGCAGAGCTTGCCAGGAACCTTTCCTAGGACCAACAGAAATGAATGGTCAAAAAAATTGCCTTTGGTTTTATTATAGCAATTCAAAAAATTGCTCTTGCTTCTGTTCACTTACTGATACACTCATCTCTTTTGCCTATTTGAGCCAGCTGAGCATTTCAGGCTCACTTGAGCCTCTTGTTTCCTTCTTGGTGTTGTATTCTTAGGTGTCACAGACATTACTGTTATTGTTGACACCATAGTAGCCTAGTGAGAATTATGAGCTGTATTTTCTATCATTAGTGGCTAGTGTTGTAAGTCTCCTTTTAGTGATCTTCTGTGGCTGCAGTTTACACCCAGATAATTGTCTTCACGGATAGGAAGACCTTTAGCTGCGTCAGCTAGGCTGAGACCACTGTCCCCTTGGACAAGGTACCATTATAAGGAAAGAGGTTGTTCTTTCCTTGACTGTGTTTTTTTGTGTTAGTTGTCTGAGGCATTTAGTCCTATTGATGATGCCATATTAGCCTAGTGAGAAATTATGAGCGTTTTTCTGGTGCCTGTCGTTAGTTCCTTTTTTCAGGAATATGTTTCCTGCAAATAATCAGAACGAGGCACAATGAGTTCATCTAGGTTTTTTATGATCGGGTGTCCAATCTATCGTCGTGGATTATGATTCCACTCGAAGGATTATGGATATTATGTCTGTATGGTGTATTCTTTAGGACTGTGCTGTACTGTCTTGATTTCAAAGGATATGGTGATGCTATATCGTCGGCAGTATTCCTTGCAATAATGCCATGTTTATCACATTCCTCTCTGCCCTTAGTGGCAATATGGAGTTGGTCAGACGTGATGGAGCACTACAGTTTTACACTTTTCTAGATGACTAGGACGAGAGTTTTACGAGTCGCACCGGGTCAAAAAACTTGTCATGCTTGGTTATTTGACCAGTTATTTTGTTATGATAAGCTTTTATTCGCTGTTATTGCTCTTTTATTGAGAATAGCAGCAGGAGCATAACTTCGAGAATGTAGCGTGAGGTTTCCTTTTTCCTGTAGTTGAAAAAAGGAATTTTTCACAGTTCCAAGCTTTAATATTACTTCACCAGCCATACTTATCTACAATCTCCACACAACGGTTTCTCCCTTGCAGCGGATACACCTCTGCCAGAAGTTACTGAACTTTTTACGTCTAAATTTAGATTCACGGTTTCCCCCAATCCAAAACAAAACAGGAAACGCAGACGTTCAGTTCATAAACATGGCACCACAAATACCAACAAAATCGTCGCTGGCGAAGTGTTTCTCGTGCTTGCTGACGAGTATTGCTACTATTTTTAAGTTAAGTAACCCACGGTGCAGAAAAGAAACTGTTCAAATGAAGCTCAAGTTACTTAGTTTAACAATTGCACACTACGTTGCAGTGCTTCATCAAACTCCATGCCGATTGTCTGAGAATTAGATGACACATGCGTTTATTTGTTTACAAATATCACGTGATTGTCGGTGTATTCTTACTCGGACTATATTTATTTCACTTTCCCCAATTTCTCATTGATTCAAACAGTATTTTTGAAAATTCCTTCTCAGGTAATAAAACCTGTTTAATTAATCAGACTGATTTGAATTTATGAATCCGTACAGCACGATGCCCAATCTGCAAGATTCTTGCAGATTCGGTAACTTCTGGCAGAGATGTATCCCCGCTGAAAGGGAGAAATCATTGCGTGGAGATTGACTTATCTAGTGATTCAAGTAATGCGGGGGGTGGGGTAGCTGCAGGATTCTGTTAGTTGCGTGCTTAATATGTATTAACCATTAGGCATACATATTTCTTGCATAGATTCTTTTAAATTCTTGCTCAGTGTCAGTATCAGAGCTTATGAGAATTTTGGGCTATTTGGATCAGTAATGGATATTCCTACAGGCTGTCTCTGCATACATCCTCTCTATTTTTCATCGTTATTCAGAGTTGTATATTCATTCTCCGAACAGTCATTGGTTTTAACGGACCTAGGGAACAATGATTTAATTGGGTACGGTCCTTTACGTTTTTTTTTTTAATCATATCCCATTCCAGGTTCTGAATCCAGTCTTCAACCGGAAGTGGTACACAAAGGGGAATCCTACTCTCTCATTCTCGTAGATTGAACGGTTACAGTTTGGAAGTTCATTTATTGGGATTTACTTGTACACTGGAACGTAGTCACCTGTTGGTTGGCTCTGAAGCGTCTGAGTTCTCTCAGATAAATTTCCATTGGGATTCAATTGAACAAGTTTAAGGTTGTACATATTAATATCACCAGTTCTCGTCTTATCTCAGTATTCTGGATGCGGTTTACATTTAAGAAGCTTTCGATTTTATTATAAAATCTCAACTAAGGAAGTTGGAGCTTTATCTTTGTCTCGATTCTTGAACAGATGATTCTGTTTAGCTCTGGATGCCTTAGGAAGGCGACCTATTGGTCACAATAGATTAAATTTTGCTTGTAACCGGGAGCCTTTAAATCGATTATATATTCTAAAGAGCCGCTTTATCACTGATTCCGCTTCCCTCTTTGTTTTGAAGGTTAATTTCCTTCAAAAAAGAGGGGGGGGGGGATTTCTCCTTACCTCTTTTGGCCTTATAGTAAGTGTGTAACTGTGGGTGAAGCTGTTATTGTCTACAGATAATACTGATCTTATGTGCAGTTGCATTGTATACGGCGTGTGTCTGTGGGTGTTAGTCTCCAACTCTCGGACATGCCTTTCCTAATTTTAAGCATCTTATTCCGGAATAGCCTTAAAATTGGGGGCTCGTTACACCCAATTAGCATAATCGTTTATGCTAGTAATAAGGATTCACTTGGATATTGCTCCTTTTATTTTGATGGTATGCTCTCTCTATTGTTGTACAGAGAGGGCTATATGTAATTCCTCATATTTTAATCTCCTATTCATCTTTGGGAGTCCACCTGCAGGCTTAGGAGCTGAAATTTAGTCTCCTATTCCTTTAAGTCCTAGGCCCTCCAGCCTTTTTACTATTTAGTTAAGTCTGGGCCATTGGTTTTAGTATAAAAATATGAAAAATTTAAAGTAATTTGTATATTTTTTATACTTACCAATGGCCCAGTCGGGTATGGCCCTCCCATGAGTGGGCACTCATACCTCCCCGCTGATTTATAACATTTAGCAGGCACAACTAGAAAGAAGGATGCTTGGCGCCAATTTCGGTGTCTTTTTGGTTACCGCGCCTGCACATTACAAAAGTATGGAGGACCAGATAGGACTTTGAATTTTCAGATTTGTATGCAAATTTTGGGGGTTTGGGGGTTAAAAATTAAGGCCCTGGATATTATGAGTTTGCATCAGCTAAGTCTAGGCCATTGGTAAGTATAAAAAATATACAAATTACTTTAGATTTTTCATTTTTTTGATACATTCAAATCTCCTATGAGGATGGATGTATTTCCAATATCTTCAGTTTTTGTGCAAATGTTTTTTCCCAACTTACCAAAGTGATACAAAGTGCCTAATATTCCCCTTTTCTACCAAATGAAAAAGAGAGCAGAATTTAGAGATTTCAAGAAAATGCCTCTTAGGAGACTATAAAACTGACAGAAGACAAAAAAGAAAACCGAACCAGTTTTGCAAGGTGCCGATTTGTGTAGGTACACAAAACCTGGCGTACTGTACCCTATTTGACCTTGTCCAGTTCCCGCCAGTGTTGCACAACAATATCAATTTCTTCTTTTTCATTGCCTGAAGCAGGTTATGAAAATTTCTGCTCAGATAAGTTTCAAAGTTATGTGCACTTTTAAAAGATTTCCTGGATGTGTTTTATTGGATTTATCACTGTTATGATGTTAGGAAAAGGTTTCCTACCAGATTCTGTGAAGATTTTCTCAAGAAAGCGCTTTTGAAAATTTTCTTTATTTTTCAAAACAAAACAAAATGGTGTCCACTATTTTCGAGCAAATTTATTTGCTTTATAAATTGCATTAGATCATTACAGTGACTTATTTCACTGTCTAATATGCTTTTTATATGGGTGTTTACCTCTTTCCTGTTAAATTACACCTCTTTCTACCTTAACACTGACGTAATTTCAGTTTTGGGCTTAGGTCTTGTCTGTTTTTCTCCCATAGTGTGTATTTGGGCTTCTACTCATAACATTGCATGGGAATGATTGACTTGGGCTTATGTTAAGGCTTAAACTTTTAACCTTTTAGGAGATTTAGGGCTCTTCTGGCCTCTTATAAGAATTTGCCCCCCCCCCCCCCCTTTATTTTCAAGTTCTAGTTCCAGAATCCAGAAACCTTTCTTTGGGTGTCAGATGCAATCTTTAGTTGGGTTGGAACGATACACCAAATTCACGGTATGATACGAATCTAGGTACACGAGTCACGATACGATATGTTTCTAGATACATATCTTGATATTCAGCCTGGTTTTGAAGCTATAGTTAACATCACAGGGACAATGGTGGAGAAAGCAATTCATACATTAGGGAGGAGGAGGATCAACTTCAGCCCCCTCTCCCTATTTCCCATATTCGATCACATACTGCACTGACTCGTCACGTGTGTCTGAGCTCATATTCTGGCATAATCCCATCCCTAACTTCACAAATGTGAGTTACCAAGTGGCCCCTCTGAGTCTTAGCACATCCTTCTACTTTTCAGTTTCATAGAAAAGACTATTTTAGATACAGAGGCTGGTAATTACGATGAAAATAGGTAAGTAGTCATGTGATGATCATGACAACTAACCTTACCAAATACATAAAAAAAAGCTGGAGTACCCTGGTACATCAGTGATTGAGACATGCTCTTGCAGTTCATGGTTTGACTTCCACTTTGCAATTTTCAAATCAATTCACCCAAATGAAAAAAGTTGTGCAAGATGATTACGAAGAATAAGTGGTGCACATCAAGGGGGCTAATTAATAGGCACCAACATCGTAGAAGATGTGAGTGAAGTTCTGTCAACTGCTTTGAAAACACTAGTAAAATGGCTAAAAATTTATCATTTCGCAAAACCAATGGATGTTCATAATAAATTGGTGTATTGTTGCACTTATTATCTGTAGTTCTACCATTTTTGAATCGGAATGTTGGATGAGCGCATAAAATATTGAATCGCACCATGCGGGTGAAAGTTTGGTGATTTGATCGCACCTGGGAGATCTTGCTTCGCAAACAGCGATGTGAACCCAAACAAAAAATACCCTGATTTAATAAACGGTATTGCGGTGTACCCCGGTGTAACAGTGTTATATTCTGAATTGTGGGGTATTTGAGTTGGTCAAATTACCCAAGCCTAAAATGTGATGTGTTGGATGTATTTAGAGTGAAAGAGTTGAATTTCAAGATTGGTGACCAGCCTGTATAATAGTATCGTGATATGACAAAATTTGGATGTCTGCACCAGTACCTGTATTGTGGATTGCCGTATCGGTACATATCGGAGTACCGGGATATCGTCCCAAGCCTAATCTTTAGTAGCATGTAGATGACGTTTACTCTGATTGCGTTTCCTGTAATAGATTTCTTTTGATTCCATCGCGGTGTTTGGACCTATAATAAATTAGTGTATTGTTGGACTGTTTATCTGTAGTTTTACCATTTTTGGAATGCTGTATGAGCGCATAAAATATTGAATCGAACCATGCAAGCGAAATTTTGGTG
>JAUFNR010000135.1:0-105779 GCA_031216915.1 Pictodentalium vernedei | reverse complement strand
CTTTGCCCTCTTGGCTTATCCCTGCGTTGATTTCATCTTATTCAAGACAGGCAATTGATGAATTTGAAGAGAGTGGAGACTGCTGCATAATGGGGGTTGAAAGAAAGTTTGCAATATTGCATCTTGGGATTTGTTGTGTTTACAAAATACACATGGTCATGACACGTGTTGATTATAACGTCTTCGTATTGGGAATGCTGCGTGTGTACCTGACAGACCTGCAGTACAGCGCGATTCCTTAAAGTAAGTTCAAATAGTATACAAACAATTCCCAATAAGTTTTAAAAAAACTTTCAATAGTTACCTGCCATCCATTTAATTGGATGTGTTCTATTTTAATTTAACCATTTTATTGTTGACAAAAAACATAACTGCCAATGCGCAGCGTTATCTCTGAGCATGTGACTTCAGAGAACGTGCCAGTGGTCGGTTAATTAACATAATTTACTCGTCATTTTTCCCATGTGAACTTTGAGGTTTTAAAACTCAATAAATTTTATGTTTACCACCAATCTAATTTACAACGTGCTGTACGCAGATGATTTTAGGTCAAAGGTAATTTATAATACTTTTACACCACATATTGTCAGGTAACTTGCAATACCTCTTTGGTCGAATATGCCCGGTTCAGTAAATTTACTTAACAATTCTTGAATTGCATGTGTGGATTTTTACGTACGACTTTTTAATTTTTCATATTCCATCTGCTGGTGGTTCTGTAGATATTGTTTAAGATACAAGAAATTTGCTACCACTATTTGTGGAGGGAGGGTGGGGGGATTTGTTGTCAGTCCTCTCGAAGTAAGCATAAATGGCACAGCATTTACCTTTGCCTGACATTTAAGCCTTTGGCGTGCGGAAAGCAAGTGATTGAGTGGTCATAAACTTAACCAATTCTGGGAAATTTGTTGAAACCGAAAGTCTCGGGTTTTTTGTTAAGGCGGCGGTTCGGTTTCGGTTTAAAAAAAAAACCAAAAAACCGATAAACCGCCCAGCCCTATTTTCCAGATGTCACCTTGCTTAGAGTGTATTTTGACTTTTTGTTGACAGCCTTTTTTTCTGTGACTAACTTAACTTTGTTTTGTAAAATATCACGTGTGACCACTAATGAATCAGCACCAGATCCTTGATCAGCTGAAGTTGTGGATTCCTGCAAATTTGTGGCTGGAATGTTCTGCGTTGGAAAAGAGCTGTTGCCCTCTTCATTTTGATTGAAAGGACGAGAGGGTTCAAACAGAATTGGATCCAGCACAGATGCATTGAAAGGAACAATTCCAGTTTTCATGAATGATGCTCTTAGATTATCTGGAGACAGTGCCTTAGAATAAGCTTTGCAGGCTAGGGAACAAACGTTGTAACGGTTAATCACTGAACTTGGCTCATTGCGTATGAATGAATGGCATTGTGCATTGAAGATCCTTTCAAACGGACCGAAACAGCCCACATCCATGGGTTGTAACACATGACTGGTATGTGCTGGGAGAACGAACAGGATTATATTGTATTCACGCGCCCAGTTGATAAGAGATAAGGATACATGTGATGCATGGCCATCATACAGAACAAGAAGATGTTGAGTTGGATCTCTGCATTGAACATATTTTAAGAAATGATTTTTGAGATAATTTTCAAATATTTGTGTATTTGACCAACCACTGTCAGAAACTGTCCCATCTGCACCCAGTGTTGCTCCATCCAGCAATTCTGATCTCATCCTCTTACCCGCAAAAATGAAGAATGGTGGAATGACATTACCAAGGGCATTTCCAGAGCCGATTACTGTCGTTATGCACCCCTTATTGGCTGTAATGGCAGGTGGAGCTCGAATAGAACTACAGACAACATATGGTGGTGTGTGTTCCTGCTTTATGCCTTTCTCATCAACATTATAAATGCAGTTTGGTTTATCATGAAGATGGTACTTATCTAGGATACGCCCCAGTTCTTCAAAGTAGTCTGCTACTGTGTTTGCAGATGTGGCTTTTGCGCGATAATGGGAAAGTGAGCGTGGTTTCAGAACACTTAACTCAGGCCACCGTCGCATGAAGCCGTAAAACCATTTGAGACTGAGCGGTTTTGTTTTCTCACGTCTCCCCAAACCAATAAGCAGTTCAGTTGCAATACTGGTAACCTCTGACCGAGTATAACCATATCCCATATTTGCCATGTACTTCAGATGTTCAGTCAATAGACTTTCTTCTTCTTGGGTGAGAACTGGATCGGGTCCTGAGCTTGTGGTGTCTACTAGTTATACTGACTGACCCATTCACTCTTTTGCGAAGTGTTGCCTCAGGAACACTGAACTGATGAGCAGCTTTGTTTACAGAAAAACCTCTCTCCCTGACAGCTAAGAAGGCGTTGGTCAGTGATGTTGGTGAGTATATTATATACTTAACAGAGGCTTTCATTGGTTTTATCTGGAAATAAAAATACAAAAGCGCTTAGTATGCTCTGTAACTGTGAAAACTTTTCTAAATTGCTATCACTAAAACACTTGCAGGTGGAATTCCACTAAACCTATTACACCTACTGCATGTATTCTGTGGAAAGGTAAATGAGCACTGATGAGATTTAAAGTTCATGAAAGTACTTTTTTATATTTGAATTTTTTTGAGGGTGGAATTCCACTGCTAGTGTTTTGGTGATTCTCTGCTTTTCATATATTTAGCCTATGGGTACATGGTTTGCATGCTGTGTGTGTGTGGGGGGGGGGGGGGGTCTTTTTTTTAATGAATATAGCTTTTCTATTAATTATCAGTGGCTCTAACATCAAAGCTCAGTTTCTGGGATGTCAAAATTATTGTTTATCGATATATCCATCACCTCACACCAACTAACCAATCTAGATGAGGTAGTGTTAGTGTCTTGGGAACATTTGAACTGGCATTTTAGCATAAGAAACAGAATGCACTTCAATGCTTCCGTACGAAACATTTTACAATATAGGCACATGACTGTCACGTGACTTTTACTGTCAGACGATAAGGATTTGGTCAACACTGAAATTATGGTGAATTGTTGTCATTTAATTCCCGAAATAGGCCTTTTAAGGGGTCATGTAAAATGTTATTAATTAAAAATGCAATATTTAGCGATACAAAGAAAAGTAAAAAAATTTACTTACTTGTTTTTGTCGCATTTTGATGAAAAAACTTCGTAGATATTTTTGACAGCCGGAATGTCAATAAACAGGATTGAGTGACGTCAGAGGTTTCCGCGTTTGCCGCACGCGCATGAAAAATGCCGATTCGTCGAAACAGGTGACTCGTCGAAACAGGTAACGCGACGATATAACTTTAAAGAATACAACTTACTTTACGGAGAAAGTAATTACATTAAATCCATCCAATAAATCAGAAGATTGAGAACAAAAATACTAATTTTCAATTGTTCACAACTTTTTACCATTTTTTTTTATACCCCTGCCTGCTAGACTGGGGTATATAGGATTCCTCGTGTCTGTCAGTCTGTCTGTCAGTCCTTCCATCGCAAAATTGTTTAATGGAGGGTACCGTCATGCTGTAATCAACTCCTCCCCCACTTTTCAAATCACATAGTTGAAACTTCAGAATATGATCACACACAATGAAGATGTGCAACATGTATAAAGTCTTGCGAAAATTTTGTTTCTCAGAATATGATCATACACACAATGAAGATGTGCAACATGTATAAAGTCTTGCGAAAATTTTGTTTCTCCACAGTTATTTCCCTTTCTTGACTGACAACATTTTTAGTGCTCTTTTCAATAGAGGGTACCTTTATCCTGAAATCAACTCCTCTTACAGTTTTAAATGCGGATAGCTAAAACTTAAGAATGTGATCATACACACAATGAAGATGTGCAACATGTATAAAGTTTCAGGAAAATTTTATTTTTCCACAGTTATTTCCCTTTCTCGACTTGGAATATTTTGAGTGCTATTTTCAATAGAGAGTACCTTCATGCTGTAATCAACTCCTCTTACAGTTTTGAATGCAGCGAACTGAAACTTTAGGATATGATTACAAACACATTGAAGATATGCATCATCTATAAAGTTTGTTGCAAAACTTCAGGGCTTGACAATTCACGCGAACGCTCGTAACGTTCGCCTATCGGTTACGCAAAAAATAAATCGGGGTGAACGGCGAATCAGTTAACGAAAAAATCCCGTGCCTACCTCTTGAATGAGTACAGTCAATACTCGATTTTTCTTGATCTAAATGCGCGTTGAAATCTTCGAAGATTCAAGAAAAAAACTGTCATATTTTCTCGAATTTGTGTCTCTTCAAACATTTGTATTCCCCACTCAACAATTGAAGAAAACATCCGGTGGATATGAAAACATCCGGTGGTTATTATGATGTGAGAAAAGCAGCCCCAGCATAAGTTGTACCGCTCATATTCTACACAAACCACAAAGGTGTTCGTTCAACAAAGTTGCAAACGGCTTAACGCGATATGCACGAGACGAACCTGCCTGAACTTGTGAAGTAAAATGTAAGTTGTAACTCGACCCAATCTGGCAATTGTTACTTCGTCCTCAATCTGAATATATCTGTCGGGACGAGTTGTCGCGTTTACAATGATGGGATGTCACATTTAATGATTAGCGCCTAAATGATTTGTTGAAAACTTTTTTCGCCTAAAAATAATAATTAAATATTATTACCAATTTGCCAGACGTTAATAAAACAATAAGTTATGTTCAAATAATATTTGAACATAGTTCTTCAGACTCCGTCTACCAACCCAACGTTACCCTTACCGCCCATGGAAAAATCTTGTTAATATCTTTTATCAAAGTCGGAAATCATGTTGAATTCTAGGAATATTTAAACACAGTGCTCCGCATACCGATTGGATGTTACCCTTGCTTGCATTGGAAATTGGCAATAGAACTTCTAGAAGCTATTCTTTCTTATATCCGTTTACAACAGTGCTGATGGCACTGGGTGGTGGTGGTAATAATAGTATTAGTAATAACGCGATTTTGTCGGGCGCCATAGTTCATTAACAGCCTACAGATACGTTAATATCTCACGGGCCATTAAAGGCCCTCGACTTCGTCTCGGCCCTCTAATGAACCCTCGGGCTGTCAAACATTTTTGTAGAGCCGTCAATAAACCATAGCGCCCTTAAAATCATATTATTGTAAAAATATTAGTCAGCACTGTTGGGGCGGAGGGGGGGGGGGGGGCAAAACAATCTATTATCGGGCAGATATATGATAGGATTTTGAGAGCTCCCACTCCCATCTCTCCGTTAAAACAATAATTTGAGTCTTGAATTAAATGATAAACCCACATAATTCATCAATTTTTGAGGGTTTCATCTGGCAGAAATGAGGACGGGGTGCCCTCCTTAAATTCGCATATAATTGTTGGTTTTGGTGGTCGTAGTAGCAAATATAATGGTTGGCAATCAAATCATTAATTTCCGACCACATCTTAAAAAAAAATTGAAAAAGGCTTAGAAGCTCTAGGTGTCCCTATGTTCCAGAAGAAGGTGAGAGGGAGTGCGTCGGGTCCAGAATTTAGTGTACCCTCTTACGGCGCACAACCTACTCCTATCTTCCTTGCAGAAACTGAATAATTTTTATTGCAAGCTGTGCTGACGGAAACCATAGGAATGCCAAATACGGGGCCTAGCTCTGTTCGCCCCCGGAGTGATCATCAGTACAATACCCAGTGTGACGGTTTGACCCCGTAAAATGCTGGGATGTTAGGCTCCTAACTGGGGGTAACGTGAAGTTTTTGGTTTATTCTGTATTATCCCTTCAACTGTATCTCTGGCACCCCCCCCCCCCCCACCCCCCACCCCCCCGAATTTGCATTACTGTTTTTTTTATATGTACACAGAAACAGGGAGTGCTTGGGAGGGGCCGGACAGCAGTTTTTTGGGGGAAGTAAAATAATAAAATAAAATGAAATAAAACAAAAATAAAAAAAATGAAATAGTCTTGATGTGATTGGCGGAACCTGGGGCGGAACGGACAGTTTTTTTTCCTACTTGGCTAGATAAACTAAAAGTGTTCAACGACTAAAAATTTTACAGGTACGAGTTAGTATTATTGTACATGCAGATGGAAGATAAGATAGTGTGGATGTGCAGCTGTGAACTTTTAGATTTCAAATAAAGTTATATCAGTGAAATGTCCAACTGTTGGTTTTTCATAAGACTCAGCCTAAGCTTTTGCCGCACTCACAATCACAAAAGATTGCACTGAGAACGAACTGTCCCACCAGTAAAAGACGAATCCTCCCTGGCAGGGCCATATCCAGGACGTTTTTGGTATCGGTATACCGGTTTGGGTGCCCAAATTCAGGGGCCCAAATTCTGTATACCTGCCGAAATTAGGTGACGATTTCATAACTGAATATAAAACAAATAGATTCACAAGGCACACAAAAATATTATTCTTGTAAAAAATCTTGGAAACACCATGCTAAAAATACAATGAAATCATCATCGGGGTACCCATTGGTGTCCTCGATTCTCAAGAATTATGATCGAATGTATTGGATGATTCGGCTTAGATCTATCGACGATACGGACCAGATTTCTGGATGATTATTTGGCATCCCATTCTACATGTCTGTCTCTCAATCCCCCCCCCCACCCCAAGCTCCATTATTTCAAACAGCAGTCTGCTGTTTGAAATAATAGACTTGGGGGGGGGGGGTCAGTCCCCCCCACCCCCAGACTGGCTTTTCTTTATATTGTATTATAATGTAACCTCAACAGTTATGCCTGTTCCGAATCATTTGTAAACGTATTCCGAATCGTCCATAATCATATAATAGCAAACAGTTCATGATCTTGTCCGAATCGTCCAGAAATCTGGTCCGAATTGTCCACAGATGTGGGCCGAATCGTCTAAAAAATATTGTCCAAATCGTACATGGTGCGAATCGTCCAGACACCAAAATTGTCTGGGTAAATGGAAATTGGGACGAGACGACTTTTTTTACCTCACTGCTAAACTCTTCAGTGCTCTGTTTACAAACTCTTGGTGATTGCAGGTGAGATCAACTGACTGTTAGTATTATATAGTATACATGTACCTAATTCAGATACCGACTGCACTGCACCTCGCCGTCTTTGTCACTAAGTGTTGTCAACTTGCCGAATCGGGTGTAAATTTAAACTAGATGGTGCCATTTGTGTGCGAAGCACACTATAGTATATCCCCGCATTTGCACTTTCCTTTTTGGTTAGTGCAGGATACAGACTTGGATAAAAAGGCTTCACGCATGTGTGTGATTTAAAATGATAAAACAGTATTTAATTTCCTTCTGAAGACTCACATGTGAAACTACTTCAATATTTCAAACAAGATACTTCACCCAACATGATGTATAAAGGGTAGTGTTCTGATCACATCATTGTCACATGATTGAAAAACCACTTGGACCCAAATCAAAATTCCAAAACCTTCATGCACATCTACAGATGCTATCTGAACATGTTAACATGGTTTAAACGTTTCGAATTCAATACCCTAAGAGCCTTTGAGCAGACAAAGATTTTCTGAGGGTAAAAGTGGTTCCACTGGAACCACTTGGACCCAAATCAAAATTCCGAAACCTTCATGCACATCTACAGATGCTATCTGAACATGTTAACATGGTTTAAAAGTTTCGAATTCAATACCCTAAGAGCCTTTGAGCGGACAAAGATTTTCTAAGGATAAAAGTGGTTCCACTGGAACCACTTGGACCCAAATCAAAATTCCGAAACCTTCATGCACATCTACAGATGCTATCTGAACATGTTAACATGGTTTAAACGTATCGAATTCAATACCCTAAGAACCTTTGAGCGGACAAAGATTTTCTAAGGATAAAAATGGTTCCACTGGAACCACTTGGAACCAAATCAAAATCCCGAAACCTTCATGCACATGTACTGGTGATACCTGAACACATTAGCATAGTTTAAACATTAATGCAAGTGAATGTAACACCGGACGGACGGACGTACGTACGTACGTACGTACGGACGGAGATAACGACAATATCCCCGACGAAAGCGGGGATAATTATATGTATAAAGTTTTAAATATCCGAAAATACGTCATTTCCCTGCATCTGAGTGAAGTGTTACGGAGCGTAATAATTCCCTCAGATGTACGGAAATCGCTTCTTTTCGGTGCCAAAATCAAAAATTTTCTCCACCCGACCAAACCATGATCGGCCCGCCGAAGCCGGCGATTGCCGTCTTTGATTATTAAAAATGGTACCCATACAGATAACTCAGAATATGAGATATTTTGTTTTTAGAATGATCAATCTGTTGATTCTTTTGAATAAAAGCAATGGTTTTCTATTTAACATAACATTGTATCTATAATGAAAAGACGGGTGGGGTGTGGGGTGGGGGTAATAAGAGAACAAAATGAATAAGAAAGAAAACATGTTATCAGTATCTCTATCAAGTTGATTCTAATTTCTTTATTGCAGTATTAAGAATATAACTTTCAAATTCATTAAAAATGGTACCCATACAGTAATATTGTTATTTAAGGTTCACAGCTGCTACTGACACGGTTGTTTTCCAACAACTTTATTATATCAAATGTAAATCGTGAAATGGTTAACCAATAGGTTTACCAAAAATTTTAAGGCAACCGATCAAAAGGTTAACGAAAATTGGTTGACGCAACCTCCAAATAGGTTCCCCAAAATTTTGAATTGTCAAGCCCTGAAACTTTATTTGCTCAAAATTATGGCCTTGATCGACTTGGAAAATTTTCACAGATTTTAAAAAAATTTTCAGGGATTTTTTTTTTTGCTATTGTCAATAGAGCGTACCTTCATGCTGTAATCAACTCCTCTTACAGTTTTGAATGCAGTGAGCTAAAACTTTATGATGTGATTACACACACATTGAAGATATGCAACTTGTTGTTGCAAAATTTTATTTTCTCAAAATAATGGCCTTCATCGACTTAGAAATTCCGTCGCGAAATTGTTTAATGGAGGGTACCTTCATGCTGTAATCAACTCCTCCCCCACTTTTCAATTCACATAGTTGAAACTTCAGGATATGATCGTACACACAATGAAGATGCGCAACATATATAAAGTCTTGCGAAAATTTTGTTTCTCCACAGTTATTTCCCTTTCTTGACTCACAACATTTTTAGTGCTCTTTTCAATAGAGGGTACCTTTATGCTGTAGTAATCAACTCCTCTTACAGTTTTAAATGCAGATAGCTGAAGCTCTACCTCTTTTAAATGAGAAAATAGTTGGAACAGTTACAGAAAGATTTGCCATGCACATTTTCCATTGTATGTTACATCTTGATTGAAAAATGTTTCTGCTTCAATTTCCAAAATTATACAGGGTTCACACACACACATTTGTAAATCCTTGAATTTTTATTGGAAAGTCATTTTATGCATTATTTTCCTTAAAAAGTACTTGAAAATTAACCATTGAGCTCGTTCCAATGAGGGGTCATAAGCTATGTTTTGAAGCAAAAAGTGCTAAAAATGAGATATTCAGTATTTCTAACATGCTTTCAATCCAATTCATCTGAGTTAATAAAGCTCAGGCACAGAAAATACAATTCAGAAAAAACACGAATTAACTCCGCCTTTTAACAACATTCATTTTTAGCTCAACTTTGGTGAAGCCAAATTTGAGCTTATTCCATAGCTTGTCGTCCATCGCCCGTCTGTCCGTCAACAATTGGATACGGCTCGGGCTAGAGGCCGTATTTATGAACCGATCTTTACGAAACTTCTTGGGTACCTTTGTTATGACCGTGGGACAAGAACGAGTGTTTTTGGGTTTGGTCCGAAATTCAAGATGGCTGCCAGCCGCCATTTTGTACCGACGATGCAGAAATCTGTTTTTGTACAGAACTTCCATATGAAAGGTATGATTTGAATAATTTTTTGTATGAATGTTTAGTACCATGGGATACATCACATAGAATATGGGTTTTTTTCTCGTGCGTAAATTATGCAAATTAGACTAACTTTGATGTTTTTTGGTGTTACTTTCAGCACTGTAAGTGCAAATGCCAATACGGCTCGGGCTAGAGGCCGAATTATGAACCGATCTTTACGAAATTCCTTGGGTACCTTTGTTATCACCGTGGGACGAGAACGAGTGTTTTTGGGTCCGGTCCGAAATTCAGGATGGCCGATGGCAGCCATTTTGTACAAAATTTGGTGCAATCAGATTTTTGCACAGAACTTCCATATGAAAGCGCTGATTTGAATAATTTTTTGTGTGAATGTTTAGTACCATGGGATACATCACATATAGTGCGGGTTTTTTTCTCGTGCAGAAATTATGCAAATTAGATGAACTGTGATTTATTCAGTGCTACTTATACACTGTAAGTGCACATGTCAATACGGCTCGGGCTAGAGGCTGTATTTATGAACCGATCTTCACAAAACTTTTTGGGTACCTTTGTTATCTCCTTGGGACGAGAACGAGTGTTTCTGGGTGCAGTCCAGAATTCAAGATGGCTGCCAGTGGCCATTTTGTACCGAAATTAGGTCCAATCAGTTTTTTGTCACAACTTCTACACAGCTCATATTTGTGAACTGATCTTCACGAAACTTCTTGGGTACCTTTGTTTTCACCTTGGGACAGGAATGAGTGTGTTTTGGGGTGCCTTTGTTATCACTGTGCTATGAGAACAAATATTTTGGGGTTCAGTCAGACCCACTCTGGGACTCAAAGATTTTTTTCTAGTTTAGCATCTGACTGACACCCACCTTTACAATACTTTACCTATACATTTGTTACAGGCAACGGTCAGTATTTATGTACAGACCATTACAATACTTTATATGTACCTTTCTTATCAGGTCATTACCTAGATGTTTGTCATTGCTGTGTCACATACTATACATGTACATGTCTTTGTCTTGACAAGTTGAGCTACAGTGTCATTGACACTTTCATTGTATTACGTATTTCGGTGCTGAATCTGTTTGAAGTGATTTTCATTTTTGCATTTCGTATTTTTCCTTAATTGTATTATCTGCATCTGAGTATAATTTATTAATTAATCGAGATGAAATGGATTGATAGCAGGTAACAAAATGTGGCAAATAATTTCATCTCAAGTGATCCGTTTCATCCCAGTTAATTAAGTTCAGAGCATTTCAGTTATTTATAAACAATTAATTAAGCTCAGATGCAGAAAATACAATTGAGAAAAAGAGAAATTAACTCTGCATTTCAGTTATTTATAAACATGTGTCGCTCAACTTTTAGTGCATTTTAGTTTTGTGTTTTTTGTTTCATTTGTTCGAAAGAGAGAGCTTGTGTGCTATATCTTCGTTTTGTTGGTAATATATTTCTTGAAAAAATAAAAATATCAAATGTGATTTTCATGAATAGTCTTCCTTATTTTTTCACATGTAGTCTCCAGTCCCAGGTATGAATGCTTTACGAGTCAGGGTACGAGTTGTCCAGAGGCAGGGTACGAGTTGTCCAGAAGTGGGGTACGGGTTGTCCAGAGGCGGGGTACGGGTTGTCCAGAGGCGGGGTGTGAGTTGCCCAAGGAAAGGTACGAATTGTCCAGGGTATGAGTTGTCCTGATACCATTGACAGACAGGTATCTGACACTCATTATTGGAATGCCGGATGATTCGACAGCGTTTAAGGGAAGATTAAGGTGAAAATTTAATAATTTGATAATGATAATAGTGAATCCTCATTTTTTACAAGATGTTCAATGACAATGTAGAAGGAGCACCAGCACGCAGTCTCCTTAACCCTGACAAGTTGATTTGGGCTGTTAACAGACTTCGATAAAATCTTACATCACATGATCCTAGAGAGCTCTAGACTCTGAGGCAAGCTTTGTTTGTTTACAGAGTCAAAAGATTTATCGTGCCTGGCTACATTACTCTTTCATGTTAATTATCTGTAAAAACATAAGTGTTTCGTGCATACAATTTCTCAATGAAATATAATCATTATTGTTTGTTAACTGTTATGTGTTATCATTTTATAGGCGATTTTAATAAACAAACAGGCCTTATGTATCTTTACTAGTATATATGTAAATATACAAAAATCAAACGTGACATATTTTAAATAAAATAGAAACTGTTTTGCACATTTTTTTTTATTGAGAATGGACTTATAAACCATGTAAACCGACAACTTTGTTTGTGTTCAGCTTGACTTGGAATTTATTGAAGAGCATGCTCCAAATTTCCTCCGCAAGGACATCACAGCCGACGACAGGCAGCACCTAATTTTCTATATAGACAGACAACTAGAATTGCTCGCAGCGGCAAAGACCTGGTACGTGGATGGGACATTTCGCATAGTCAGTAAACCCTGGGTTCAGCTTTTCTCCATTCATGTTTTTGGGAAATCATCTGGAAATATAAAACAGCTCCCACTCGTCTTTTGCATCATGTCTCGTAAACGAACTGAGGACTACTATGTCATTCCGTTAGCTTCCTTTCTGTGGTATGAACTGGAACATGAAATTTTCAATAATTACTGGCTAAACCTAATCAGACAATAGCAAAAGTATTTTCAAATTGACATCCTGACACGCGTGAATATAAAATTGATCTATTTTCATCAAGTATTACATGCATATTTATCTGTAATACCCGAAGATAATATATATTCGTTGGGGCCAAATTGTTCTAACCTAAATGCCGAATCGTCCAAAGTCAAGTGCCGAATCGTCCAACCCAGGTGCCAAATCGTCCAGGTGCCGAATCATCTGCATCCCCATTATTGCAGCGGAATTCATCAGATGAAGCTTCTGTTTAGTGTTTATTTTATAAAATTAGATTGTTTGACTGCGCAATTTGGTCAGTAATGGGTTGCTTGTGTCTATAAAGAATCACCCTCTTTGGCATCCACTGGCGATCTATTTTCTCACTTTATATGTATTTATTGGAGACAAAAAGTTCTCTGAATTAATTTCACCACACTAGTCACAACTTTTATAGTGGAAAGAAGTGAAAACGAAGTGGATCAAATACAGTGGTTTTGCGTTAATTTTCTAAAAATAGTTCAACTTGAGCAGTGTTTCAATAGGTTTTACTCTGCATGTTCGACAGTGACCCGGTATTGACATCTCAACTCGCTGTTGAACCGGAATAAATATATCATGATGCCCACTATTTATCCCAATTATTTTATCATGAATTTGAAGCGCAGACAAACCTGTTCAAATAATAATACTTACATTCACACTCTTTATATTTCTCTTCTCGTAGTTGAGCCGAAAACTTTTTTTAAGGTTTCGTGTGTCAAAATTTTCTTCCGGCGTACATTCAGTCTTTTTAAAAAAAATCGCTTTTGTCAACAAAAAACAACAATGAACTTGCGAAACTTTCAAAGACGACGGGCAACATATTACTTCACAAACCTGGAATAAAATTTTAGTTTGAAATGCTCTTCAAATTCGATTTTTTTTAAGGCTCAACATCGCCTGACCCATTACTGCCTGTGACCCGTTACTGCCTGATTGACTGTAATGGAATTTTGTTTAATTTGAAATTCCCACCTCTGATATTCCTTATATTCAAATAAATATACACAAATTATACATCAAAATGAAGGTTGGGAGGTATAGAACACGAAAAATATATGAAATCAACTCATAGAGTTGACAGCAGGCACCGCTGGTTCCTGGAAGTCTGCTACGTATTCATACCAGAACTGATAAGTAAATAATATTTCATGAGATCAACTTGTGGCCAAATGTGCTTCACATATCCAAGAGCAAAGCTAGGGCATCAAAATTCTTCATAACACAGTGGCAGAACTGCATGGCGGTAAATTCCAAAACCTTCGCTTTTCTTTACATAAAAGTGTACTTATGATTTCCGGTCAATGTCATCGGACGGAAAAAGCATCATTTACCATTTACCATACTCTTCAGTTCTTGTAGGCTAAAAGCCTTTTAACTGTTCCTGACATATATCAATCAACGTATTTGAAAACCTTTTATTTAGTGTGCATGCATTATTGAAAATGTCATGGTCTGTTTCATATTTGTGGTGTGCCAGTTTTTGTCAGTTTTATTTTTGAATGAATTAATTGTCTCTGCATTCACAGTACTTGCCGGTAGATTATTCCAATTATTTACAATTCTCACAGAGAAGAAATTTTGCCTTATGGAAGTCTTGGCTTTCTGTTTTACTAACTGAAGTTGTGGCCTCTTGTGGTTTGGTTTGTAGACAAGGTGAGGAGCTCTTTGTGATTTATGTTGTACATGCCATGTAGATATTTAAATGTTTCTATCATGTCTCCACTGGCTCTTCTATAAGCAAGGCTTTGTAGTCCAGTAGCTTTCAGCCTTTCCCTTTTGTGTAGTGGATGCCAAATCAGGTTGCCATATTCCAGGTGTTGTCTTATTAGTGCTGTAAATAGTTGTCTCATCATAGGTACATCCAGGTTAGTAAAAGTCCTTCTTATCAGGCCCATGATTCTATTTGCCTTTTTCACTGTTTCCTCAGTGTGTTTAGTAAATTTTAGTGAGGTGTCCACCTAGACTCCCAGATCTTTATCTGCTCCTAAAGATTCCAAGTTTGTCACTATCCTGTCATGTGACATATGGTAGTGGTGGTTGGGGTTGTTGTTACCTAGGTGAAGAACTTTGCACTTTGTTGCATTAAAACGTATTTGCCATTTAGCGATATACAGTGCCATCTGAAATCAAATAATGAGAAAGATCGCCTTAATACAGCATACTGTTATTATATAGAGACCGCATAGTTGCCATATTCTATGCAAGGTATCATGGCACCTGTTGAAATTTCTTAGAATTATGATTTTGTTTTTGATGGAAATTCATGGTACCAAGTGATTTGTGCATGTCTGTCGAACATGGAATCCATCTTATAATAAAAAATGCAGACAGTGTTGTCCTTTTCCAAAATGCAGTCCAATCACTGCATTCGAAAGTGTTTTGAATGCCTAGCTTTGTTATTGGATATCTGAAGCACATTTGGCCACAAGTTGTTCCAGTAAAATATCATTTTATTATCAGTTCTGGTATGAATATGGTTGCAGACTTGCAGGAACCAGTGATGCCTGTTGTCAACTCTATGAATTGATTACATATGTGTTTCGTGTTCTGTGCATCTCAATCTTCATTTTGATGTATAATTTGTGTATATTTAATTTGAATTTAAGGAATATGAGAAGTGGAAATGTCAAAGTAAGCAAAAATTCTGTTACTTATTACTTATATAGCACCTTAAGGGGAATGACGAATTTGAACTGGCCGGCAGATCTTGGGTCCTCGCACACCAAGTCGTTTCGCTCCCCAATTAGTGATGAACCGATAATTGGAACTCGTGTTCAACCGATTACCAAAAATGGTCGCTGACCGATTACTGGTTATTTGAGCTCACAGTCGGCCGATTCTAATGCCGATTCCGATTGTAATTTCCGTGCACTACTAGACAAGTCGAGGCTCGAAAGAACTACATCAAACTGAACATTTTTCACAGTGTTAAACTTAGTAGACTGAGGTTGCAGTAAAATTACCAGCCGCGCACACGTGGGCGGTAAACAGCTCTCACTCAGAGACACGTTTACCGTCCAAGTGTGTGTGACTGGTAATTTTACTGCGACCTGAGTCAATGGAATGTAACCTTCACTTTTCCGGTATGGACTGGCGATTGCTGCAAGTACTCTCAATTGTAAGCGTTACATGTCATTTAATTTGTATATCCCGTAAAGGGGTGTCTAGAGAGATTAAGAATACACATTGTGGTGGTTTTTCAACTTTACCGAATGGTATCATTGACACCATTTTACATTAACAATTGAACAGTTGCAGAAAATAATAAACTGCGGTTAATGAATCATCACAAAATGCTTGACAACAATCGGTTGAACCGATGTTCCAGGAGCCGTTACCGTTGTCATCCGATTGCCCACAATCGGCCGATTGTGGTGGCCGGTTCCGATCATCGGTTGAACACTAATTGGAACGGGCCGGTTATGGGGTATTGGCCGATTATGACAACTGGTAGTTTCTGGTTATTCTATATTTGTCACTGACTATTAAAAATCTCTTTGATATCTGGCCATTTCAATAAAGTTTCCCCCATTAAAAATGTGTGTAATGCGCAGCAGAATATTTAGGGAGTTGCAGAGCAGAGATATTACGGAATTTACTGTCTGCAATTGTTACGCGAACGCCACCATTTCCCAGCTGATCAAAGTCACTAGCCTTCACAGGCCTGGATGTTTCATGGTAACGATCGTTCTGTTTCCATGTCGTTACCGTCACAGCAAAAACACGGAAATGATGTTTCGTTTCCCATGCATTTTATGCACCATTGGACTCCATGACATGTTCATAATTTTATAGGAATATGGTGTCCAGTTCAAAATCGTACTGCCGTCTGTCATTACAACCATGATGTCGACAGCGAAGAAACGAAAGAACGAATCGGTGTCTCTCAAGATGAGCCTCCCCCCTCTTCCTCAGAGGTCGAAATAACGCTTGTCTACTTGTCGCTGACAATTTATTTCTACCAGCGACAACCAAAAAATAGAATCGCTTGTCCCGGGCGACAAGTGCTATTTTTGGCTTCAGTTTCATATTAAACTTGAAAAGCTATGTGCTGTTAAAGTATTTTTTTACCACGAGGCATCGGCGCACTTGGTGTGCTCCCCTCTCCCCCACTAGTTTTTTCCCGGAGATGGGTTGTGCATTGTGGATATCTGCATTGGGTGCGAGGTAATCACATCTTTTTGGATTAAATTTCAAAATTTGGTTGACAGTACACACCGGTAAACTTGAGCCTAGGTGTGCCCCACCCACCACCCCAGCCCCACAGTTTTTCGTAAAGTCCTTCATCCTCCTCTCAACCAACTCTGAACCGGTATTGGGATGTAACGACTGTGCAAATGAACTCACCAGAAGCATAAAAATGTCTGTAATGTAGAAAGGTAATTCTAGTCTAGTAAGGGAGGTAATCAAATTAGCTTTCAAAGAACTCGGCTATTTTCATAATTGCTAAGAGGGCTTTCGCCATATGTGATGCCCCATATCTCTCACCAAATTTAATATGCTTCATTCCATGGCTGATTTTCAATAATATAAGTGATCTCAGACTTTGATATCACAAACCTTTTCAATTTTTTATTGAGTTTTGGTCATTAAAGCCTTTAAGGTCACGCTGATCACCATTGCAGTGTTGTTAAGCTGACAAGTCACAACAACAGAACAAACCATTTCACCTCAAGCGAAGTTTAAGACGCCATTATTGCAGTCTCTCTGGCGGATTGCTGGTTTGGGGTTCTCGCCTTAAAACGTCCCCCGCGCAGTCACTTAACTGTGGCTTAATTTATTCTTTTTTTCAGACGAAAGAAACCGCGAGTGAGTGACAAGAAGTGGGTCGAGTAGAAAATAAGGGCAGACGAGTTCATTTTAAAGTCTACTAGTCCTGCAGGGCGAGTGACTTTTGCTGTAGGCTATTTTTACACCCCTGTTGACGGAATGGGAAAATTGTTATTGGTCGTTTCCCATGATACAAAATGACGGAAACAAAATATGGTTTCCCATGATTTTTGAAATATTGAGGCCTGCCTTCAATCACAGTGCTGTACAACATTGCATAAGATACATGTATAAATGAAAGGCGTTCAGTCGGTAGTCTGTAGTACCTCATGATACAAGCAGCACAATACAATAAGAAATTAAAATTGGAGAAAACCTAAAAAACAACTCTTTTTTCAATTTTTTTTGATTGTTACACAAGATGGAAGTCGCATAACTGTGACAAACACGTTTTCAGTTTGTCAAGTTCATTCTTTAATTCATTTACCTCCCTTGATGTTTCTCCAATGTTGATTGTGGAGTACATCTTGTGTATGTCTGTAAACCATGCGTCATACAACTTTACAACACACATTGACATCAAAGTTATTATTCAATTAAGACACAAACTATGTGTGCTCAGTATATTCCTGGTTAACACAGTCAAGTGTATTGTATTCTCATACAAAACCATATTAACACTATTTACCGGAATACAGCACAATCTTCACAAGAGAACAATATTATGAGATTGTATCATTAATAACGATCTTCTCCCCCACCACAACCCCCAACAATGCAAATATTATTTTGGCTAATATTGCCCCACACTAAACATGCATTCTCTGAGAAATTATGTGGTATTAAGCTTTTATAATTGGTGATTTATCAACGAAATTCTGTAGTATGACAGGCACCAACAGATTTTCTTCGGTGTCCTATTTCAACCATCGGAATCGGCATAATCGGCAGAGATAATCACAATCGGTTCATAGCAAGTTTTGATAATCGGTTCATCACTATCCTTAATTCTGCCCCCACCCCTCATGACTGCAGTGTATATCTAAATCTGCAATAATTGCTACGTCACAGGGATGTAGTCCAAGACCCTACTCCCCCCCCCCATCCCCCACCCACTGCCCTAGTACAGGTCACACAATCTCCCTATTCAGACCGAACTTTGTAATTATTTGCAATTTGGTATTCATAATTTCACTGAAATCCCAATAAATAACCAACCCACAGTGTACTGGCTTTTCATCTGGCCTTAGAAATAATATTAAATTTCAAGGGGTGGTCTTCCATCCAACAAAAATTTGAAATTGTGAGGAAACACACCTGAAGCGCTTGAACATTTTCAGTTAATAGAAATGTATTGACCTTGGAGGTTCATTAACTGAAACTGCAAGTGTTTCGCATGCATTTTCTAAGATTTTCCGATTTTTTTTGTTGGGTAGAGAATGGGGAATCAACATGAACATTTTTTCTTTTACTATTGAAAGAGAGGGAGGTGATAGGGGTAGAACTGGATGATGAGGATAAAAGGGAGTTGGATACAGGATAGTGATCACAACGATCAGGGCAAAAAACCTAGTGAGAAACAAAGGTGGCTTTAAGGAGATTTGGAAACTCAAAAAGAATGCAGACTGGGCGAAGTTAGAAGAAAAATTTAAACTAAAGCTTGCAACTGTACACAAGGGGGGTGGGTGTCCAGTAAATGGCTGACACCATAGTTGCGAGCCTAGTGGAGGCAGGAAAGGATAGTGTAAGAATGATTAGGGTGCCAACACAGGAACTTGGGTACAGAGTGAATGAAGGACTGAAAAAGGCCATAAAGGGTAGAAAAGCCAAATGTGCTGCATATAGGAGTAGAAGTGGAGTAGGGTGGAAAGCAACAAGGCCATGGTAGCAAAGGAAGAATACCAACAAGCATGAAATAAAGTAAATAAGATTAAAGATGATAATCGGTGAGTGTGAAATAGCAGTCTTGTTAGGACGATAAGAACGACAGGGGGGTCGAGTCTGAATGTATTTTGGAAATGGGTGAATAACCGTAACAAAGGAAGTAACCCACAGAGTATTAAAATAACTGGCAGATATACAGACGATCAAGATAAAATCGCATCAGAACTAGTCAAGCAATGGGAAAAGGTAAGCGATGGGGCATGAGGAACCCACCAGAGTGTCCGAACTAGGTCAAGGAAAATCTATCAAACTTTGTGTGCAGCGAAATTAAAACTGAGGAGGTGTGAAAATTGATCTCAAAATTAAGGAATGGAAAAGCAGGAGGGGTATACAAAATTCGTAACAAGTTTCTCAAGAAAGGGGGAGAGGAACTAAGCCTAACTGCCCTATTCATTTTAGCTATAGAAAAGAAGAGATCCCAAAAGAGTGGAGACAAGGCAAAGTGAATGTATCCACAAAAAGGGGGAAAAAGACGTTTTGGACAATTATCGAGGGATCTCTGTCAGCAGCAACATTGGAAAAGTTTTCTGTAAAGTCCTGTGTGGGAGATTAGAGGAGGTGATTGAGGAGAAGGGTTTTTTGGGAGAGATTCAGAATGGCGTCTGGAAGAGAAGGAAAGTCACTGACCATTTTTTAACGCTATCCCAAATGATAGAATCCATGAAAACAAAAAGGAAAAAGATGTTTATGGCCTTTTTGGATGTTAAAAAAGGCATACAATAGAATATGGTGGGAGGGAATGTGGCAAAAACTTGATGCTTTGGGCTTGGGAGGTGAGTTTGTTGGCATTCTGAAGGCATTATATGAAGATGTACAAAGTGAACTTAGCCTGGGTAAATAACTACAAAACGTGTGCCTATGGAGATAGGCCTTAAACAGGGGTGTATCCTTTCGCCAATTCTTTTAGCATTGTATATCAAAGGTTTGTGAGATGAACTCCTGCATAGCGACGAGGAGGTAGCAGTTGGGACTTGGAAGATTCCAGGGCTATTTTTTGCAGACGATATGGTGCTAGCGAAGGGGGCTAGCGAAACGGCTGGGAATTGTTTGGAAATATGGGAACAAATGGAGCCTCGAAGTAAATGAAAGCAAAAGTAAAGTTATACCCATGGGCCGTAAAGTGGACCCCACTCAAAGGTGGAGGAGTTCTGGAAACTGGAAAGTAGCAGCAAACTCCTTAGCGTAGGAGAGACAGGTGACTACAAGTATCTGGGGGTAAATATAAACATCACAGGAAAAGGCATCTACTGAAACCACACAAATAAATTGATTCTGAAGGGAAGGCAAATCCTTAACCGAATGAAACTTATAGGGAGAAACAGTTTCAATAAGGTTTTCGTGGGGAAAACCATTTGGGAAATGGTGGGTCTGCCAAGTATAACATATGGTACAGAAGTGGTACCCTTAAACCAAACGGTTGTAAAGAGCTTGGTAACCCTGCAGAATGATGCATGCCGGTGGATAACAGGACTGAGTAATGCCGTAGCACTAGAAGCAATCAGGGGTAGCTTGGGTGGATGAGGATCAAGGATAGGGTAGACATATTGAAACTCGGTTATATTAATTATTTGGTAAATCTCCCTGACAGCCGATGGTGTAAAGTAATGTTCCAGAGTATTTTCAACTCAAATTCCAAGACAGGGTGGATGGTCCAAGTGAGGGAGCTAATAGAGAACTACTCATTGGAGATCTCGGACCTAGACGTAGGGGCAACCCAGGGTAAAAAAATTGTCAGAGAAAGAGTCATGGAGGATGGTAACCTTAATTGGCGAGAGGGGGTAAAATCTAAGAGATCTTTGGGTGGCCTGCATGATAATTTGAATCCTCATTTTGAGGAGTACCTTGATGGCACCTTTGGGGGGTCACTGTTGTTCAAGCTGAGGTTGCGGTCCCTTGAGCAGAGGGGAAAAATTTGGGAAAACAGTGAAAAGGAGTGCCAAATGTGTAATTTAGGCATGGAGGAGACCCCGGAACACTTCTAGAATGTCCAAAATACCAGTTGAAAAGAATAAGATTCACTGGGAGTATAATAGGGAAGTGGGATGGGAGAATGAAGGACACATGGGTAGTGAATGACTCTAAGATGATAGTTAATATGCTAATTGGAGAGATTGGGAAAAATGGGGCAAAGGAAGTCATCAAGTAGTTCGTCTCTGAGTGTTGGGAGGAGAGAAGAAGTGTGGGAATAGGGAGGCAATTGGGAGGATAGGGGTAACCAAGGCCTTCTCACCCAAGAACTGCTACAAATCAGTGGTCAGCGAAAGTGTTGTTATAATACTATTATTATATTATGTAACACTAAAAGATTGAGAAAGAAGTGTGGGTACCAAGGCTCGAACCGTCGACCTCTAGCACACTAATCGACCAATTTACCGCAAGTCTTAAGAGATCTGGACCAACCAGGTTGCTAGGTAAATGGCCTTTATAGTATACCTCAACCGCTACACTATCATGTTTCTTTTGTGATTCAACCCCAGTGACTCACACCCCAGATTTCACCTCAGAAAGGTCAAAACATTCACCATGCTTCACCAGAACACTTACAATGCCACCTACTGCTGAGGACTGGTCAACGACACCAATGTAACAGATTGAAAGAGAAGTGCATGAGCCTAGGCTCAAACTGTCAATCTCTAGCACACAAAGTGACCAGTTTACCACAAGAATAAGATAATTGGTTCAGACCAGGCTGGTTGGTAAATGGCCTTTTTACCTTGGCCGCAACACGAGTAAAGTAACTGAAAAAATATTTCTGATATTTACAGTTTTGGTGAGATTCTAGGTACATTAGAAAGCTTATTGTAAATCTTGAAGATTGGCACTGGAGAGTTGCACACAGCAGAAATTCCATTTAAAAAATTGAAGATTCTGAGGAAATGCACAATAACCACAAGCACACTTTCAGCTAATAAACATGGTGAACCCAGATATTTATTAACTGAAATTTTGTGAGTGGTTCTCTTGCATTTTCTAAGAATTTCCAATAAATAATAATTTGGTAATCCTTCAGCTTATTTTAATTTTGCTGTGCATTAGAAAGACTCCATCAACATGTGATTAATTTGTGACAACCATCAAATTATCAATAGATGGATTAAATGTGATTGAAAGTGTTAATCCTTGGGACCATCTCAAGACAGTGAAAAGGCAAGTGAACACATATCAAAAAAGTGGTTTAAGAAATATTAAGGGGCCTGACTATATATTGACTTTTTCAGGCCTTTACCCCAATTTCACACTGTATGCAGCTGTGCCCACTGCCCAAAAGCCCCAAATTAGAGAAGTTCTGAAGACATGAAGAAAAATTATATATCCTCTGTGCCTCTTCTGCATTTGAGAATAATGTCCATCATAATATGATCATAGAAACACAAAGAAAGGCACAGGTGTTAAAAACTGATATTTCTTTTCTTCAAGGATGTTTTGACCATTGTATGAGGACTTTCAGTAATAGGGGATATTTTCACAAAAGTCCAATTATTGACCAGAGTCCGGGTAGGCCTTCTCGGTATTCAATTTTTGATACCGAGTTTCAGTATTTTAAAAATACCGCTCTATGACTGAATACCGAATATCGCCGGAACGAACAAATATTTGACCAGTTTTCTTGAAAAAAATCTTTGGCATGTCTAAAACAAGGTGTTCTCTCTGTGATCAAACCCCACTCCCCCAATTTCGAAACCTTGAAAAGTCTGTCGGTTCGCAGGTGAATTTGAAATGAAATTAGGTGAGTAAAAATGTGTTGTCATTACCCGGAAGATGGTGACGATTTCCTTTTCCATCTAACATTCAAGAAATAGATTGTTGCAAGTAGTTTTATTTTATTAAAATAAAATTCATTCTGATGCAAAAATGGAGTTGTTTTTATTTTCACAAATTCACTTTGGTGAAGATCAATAAACTTGACAGCATGCATTCTCACTTGTCAATTATGCTCTAAACATGCCCATAATAAAAATTACTCATGAATAATTTATTCATGAACCAGTACTTATTAAGTGTTAATTTTATGTGTATACCATTAGTCGCTGTATAAAAATAAAACAACACAAAGAAATAGTATGTTTTGTTTTTATTTTATTTTTTAACAGATTGATAGTTATCAATCAATAGTTGTGTTGATAACAGCTGTCAAAACAATCCGAACTGGCATGGCTTTTTTTGTTAGTAAGTGTTCAACACACACACCACCATCCTACTGACAATTAATTGGAAAGTTTTATAAACGTACAAACTTTTTATTTATTTTTTCTCAGATTACCGTCGGAATTGTTCGAAATACCGTGAGACAACAGTATACCGACTGCACTAAAACAAGCTCGGTATTGACTCGGTATTAAAAAAAAGTTCTGAATTTTGGTTGAATATCGAAATACCGTGAAGCCCTCAGTCTGGGGGTGTTCTGGTGGGAATGTTTTAACAGATGCTGGGGAACACTTCCACCCAAGGTACAGACATTTTATTTCACCAAATAGCCATTTCCTTTCATAACCTACATGCTAGTAACAAGATAATAAATCAGACGTTTTTCAGAATTTATTCAAATTACTACAACTCATTTTATCAATATTTCATCTGCAAATAATCTTTTTGCATTCGAAAAACTCACTCCTCATCTATCACTGAAATTACTGTTTTTTCTCTTGCCCATTTGAAATGTACAAAGTGAACAATCTATGATTTATCTATCATATCTCTTTATTGAATAACCCTGTTAATTGAATATAATTTCCAAAACAAAACCATTTACCATACCTTCAGTACACATTTGACCTGTTCGTTGTATTTACGAAATAAAGTAAACTCCTATTAATTGAATAAAATATCTTGCAACAAATCATGCAAAATTACCCGCACAGTCACCAAATTCCCATCATTTATATGTCACCAAATTCCCATGGTTTATAGACCTATTGGACCTCAGTAAATCTAATACATGCATTTAATCTTATATATATAATCTATTATATCATGTTTCTGTCAATCAGGTTATGATGGAATACAAACACTCAGTTTATCTCTAGAACATACGTCCTTCTATGGCCATGCTTTCTCTTAACCACTTATCTTTC
Organism: Pictodentalium vernedei; assembly: GCA_031216915.1. Taxonomy (NCBI): domain Eukaryota; kingdom Metazoa; phylum Mollusca; class Scaphopoda; order Dentaliida; family Dentaliidae; genus Pictodentalium; species Pictodentalium vernedei. The sequence goes on along the minus strand of JAUFNR010000135.1, from coordinate 81,463 downwards.
TCTCTCTCCTCTCTCTCTCAGTTTTTACTTCTTTCTCTCTTTTTATGGTGGGTGACAGTAAGACAGCCCAATGGCTACCTCACCCTCCTACAGAAAGCGAATACCAGTATGATAATTTACATGTTTCTTTATAACCAATTGTTGAAATACTGTAATATTTATTATGAAATGTAACTGTGCTATAATGTTTTCTGCAAATAAAGCATTCATTCATTCTGTCAGTCAGGTTATGATAGAATAATGGCAGAGTAGCTATTCGATAAACAACTATAATTTTCAGAAAAAGTCAAATGCATCCTTCATATGCAATCACTTTCAATAACCACCCTGCATCCCTAATTCAAGTATTGTGGTTTTTCAACATCTTTGAATTTAAAAATGTGTGTTTCAAGGCCTTGAAGAAACCTGAAATTCATGCATTAGCCTTGAAAGTTCTTGATTTTTAGCTTAACTTAACAAAGTCAAGATAAGATATTGCCATCGTGCGGAAGTCTGTTGGTCAATTCACATTTTCCTTTAGCACAGGCTACACACGTAGTTCTTGTCCGATCATCACAAAATTTCATATGCAGGTTTGAGGTCATGTCTAGATGAGACCGTCCCTTTTTGTCACGTTCGGTCAACCATTATGGCTGTCCAAGCCCAAAACCTGAAAAAACCTTTAGCACAGTTTACAGGTTGTATTTATGAAGGGATTTCATTGTAACTTGGTGGTATGCCTCTATATAATATCTAGATGAGAACGTCAACCATGACAGCTGCCCAAGCCTGAAACCCAAAATCTTTTAGCACAGTCTACAGGTCATATTTAATATGGAGGGATTTCATTGTAATTTGGTAGGATGACTCCATATGATGATGTCTAGATGAGAACTTCCCCATTTGGTCGCGATCTGTCAACCATGACGACTGCCTGAGCCCAAAACCCCAAAACCTTTAAATAGCACTGTCTACAGGTTGTATTTTTGAAGAGATTTCATTGTAACTTGGTAGGATGACTCCAGGTAATGTCTAGATGAGAACGTCTCCTTTTGATTACGATCATTCAGCCATGATGGCTGCCCGAGCCCAAAACCCGAAAACCTTTAGCATAGTCTACAGGTCATATTTATGGAGGGATTTCATTGTACGCTGGTAGGATGACTCCATATAATGTCTAGAAGATGAGAATGTCCCCTTTTGGTCACGATTGGTTAACTGTCATGGCTACAGGGGCCCGAAGCCCCTGTTGGAAATTGCATGCAATTCGTTATACACTCAGAACTTCTGATCGACATTTCCTATTTCAATAATTTTTGGTATGGAGGTCTAGCAGCATAAGATAAATAACATATCATACAGGTTTTTTTCTCGTGCATATATTATGCAAATTAGCCTTACTTAACCTTTTTTTTCAGGTAATATTTTTGTGCGTATTATGTTGTGTACTGTTACCACCTGTATCTCAGAGATGCTTTCATGTTTTGTTTCAAATTTTCAGACTTGAAGTGAAGGGACATGCTAAATAACATATTATGCAGGGTTTTTTTCTTGTGCATAAATTATGCAAGTTATCCTTACTTAACTTTCTTACAGGTATTTGGATGCTTCCAGTAAAACCACAGAAATATGGGTAATATTGGGACTTGTTTGTTGAGTTGTTCCTTTGATATCCATATTTGTTTGCATTTTATTCTTGTTTAAACTATTTTCATTGAAATTTTTCAAGACATTTCAACAAAACCATATTGTATCCCCTCCTCCATCCCCCATTGGAACGAGTCTGATAAACTCATTCCAATGAGGGATCACATGATATGGTTTAGTTGAAATTTTTCAGCTGCTCAATGCTCAATTTGTATATTGCGTGGGCAGATGTGGCTGAATTGTTAGGTAAAGGGTTAAGAATGCTTTAGAGTAGAGCTGCAACGATTAATCACGAAACAATTCATTCTCTGACGATATGTATCACGATTTGTCTGCACTGTATCACAATAGATGTGGACCCAAAATGTCATGAATATTTTGTTAATGACACTTCAAAAATGGCCTCATTGTTGACTATTTGCTTATATTATATGTAGTTTTCCTTTGAAATCGGGATTGTAGAAGTCTGAATTTACATTGCTCTCGGGTATTTGTTAGCCCTGAATAGCACAAACCATTAACCACGCTCTTGAACCTTTATATACTATAATCAAACAAATCTCAAATTCTAAGGAAACCGAAGAGTTTGTCTCAATGTTTTGTTTTCAAAAAGTTTGAGAAATTTATTTTCATTGAAATGAAGCTGCTTGACCCAAAACTGTATGATGATTTGTTATTGGGCCATTGTGTGGGTGGATATTAGACTTTTCCTTCTACTCACCAGCCCAGTAGAAATGTGAGGACTCAAGAAGCAAATCTGCAGTTATGTCCCACCTGGCTGTCTATAACTGCAGATTTGCTTCTTGTGTCCTCACTTTTTGATGATTGACGAGTGTATTGTGTTACGTATTGAATTGTGGGATCATATCGTGATATGCATCGTATCGTGAGAAAACGTATTGTTGCAGCCCTTCTTCAGAGTTTTATTTTCTGTTGAGCGGCATTGCTAAATAAAATATGCTCCCATTCTCGTCAGATATCTTACATGATTGGTAAATGCTGCTTTGTATCAAACTTTCTATTTTTGTTTTTGTCAAGTGTCAGGCAGACAACATCCAAGGATTCTTCTGCCCTCTTTGGGAAAGGGTCCAGGGCCCATACAATTGGGAAAATTTGTGCCAACGTAGGCTCCAATCGGGAATTTGTTCAAGAAAAGAATCACACATAATAAATATTACCTTCAAATAGAATTGAGAACATTTGTGAAAGGAAGGAGTGGGAAATGAAAGGACTGCACTGATATTTATTGAATTATTAATAGGAGCCTCCAGAGGCTCATAGGACAGTGTACATTAGATGACAATTACACGCTGTTACATATGAATACACATTGAGGGAATAGATGATGAAGCTCATGTTCCCATGAAACTGATAGGGCTAGAACCCCATGAGAAGGAAATGGGTGGGAGGGAAATTATGTTGAAACAATGTAGCCAAGATGTGGTGAATTACTGGTCTGACTCACCGTCCATTTCTTCTACATCCCAGTGCGTGGAATGTGTGTTTGTCAGACACCCAACTATCGCTGAAATCATTCACCATATGTCACAGTGCAATGCCTAAACTGTCTTTTTGATGAAAATATAAATATATTTCTTCATATATCTCACTTTTATCAAATATTCCCTACGTTTTTTGAATAGTATAGAACAATCTTAACGAATGGGAAGAATATTATTCATAGGATGCAAAGTACACAAGTCTTAAGTCAAGGACTATTGCTGTTTCTGGAGCGTAAAGAAGGAAGGACACACAAAACCAAACCCTAGCGTCCATTATCCCCCAGAAGCAGCAAAAGCGTGATGATCAGACACCTAACGCTGTCAACAAAATTAAACCTGAGGGGTCCAAGGATGGTATGCGAATATAATGGTGAAAAGCATTCATCTTCCATCATCCCATTAAACGAATTTGAGTGTCTGAATCCACAGCTTGCCGCCAAAGTATCTGCATCAATCCTGAAACTGTGCCCCTTAAATACCTCCGGATTGAAGTTGCAGTAGATGTGACAATGCTTAAGTTGACGATCAAAGCGCTGACAATGTATGGGAGACCCATTAGGATATAAAAAAAGAGAGCCCGATTATGTGCTGCAAATACGCAGAAAAATGTTCATGCTTATAAAAGGGCATTAAGGCAATGACAAACCTTTGATGGTCAAAATGTGAAGCCTACAAGAGAGATTATGCTTAAAATGCCTAAATGTACGATGCATTTGATCACTAAATAAGGCAATATCTGATAGCTGTACCACTGAATCTGCAGCAGATACCACAGTAGGACATAGTTCCCCAATGCTAGCAAACGAATAGAAGGCTGTGCCAAATAAAGCCAGAAATAAACACTGCAAGAAATAATTATCCGGGACAGTGAATCCATAAGTCTGTGCAAAAGTTCAATTGTAAGCGGCATTTGAATGTCTAACCGGGTGGAGACGTTGCACCCCGGCCAAAAGCTTTCGAACAACAAATGTTTGAGTGGGGTCAATGCTGCAAAGGAGGTTATGAATATATGATAAGCCAGACAGCATGGAAGTGATGGTGGAAGGAGCATATTGCATATTAAAAAGGGTAATCACAAACAAGGACAATGTTGATACAGGAATTGGCCAGCATATATAGGTAAATAATAAAGAGTGCAAAAATCTGTGAAGTCCTGCTTTGTCCTGAGGGAGAATTGTTTGGTCCTGTCTGCAATTTCTTTATCCATAAGTGAATCCTTTGTGTCAGGAAGTGGTGTAAGGAAAGCCCCGCTGGTACTGGAGTTGGATCAGGAGCACTATGAGGTCACAGTTCTCAGAACAGATGAACCTGTGAATGAGACAAGAGGTCAGGTAATAACTTAAATTTACCAGGGATATGACGCAAATTGAACAGAATGTTGAATTCAAGACAATGGACAAGAGTTCTTTGTAACTGTAGGAGATGTGAATCCTTTGTCTAGTGATGAACCGATTATCAAAACTTGCTATCAACCAATTACTGGTTATTTCTCTGCCAATTCTGATGCCGATGCTGAGGTTGAAGTAGGACACTGATGAAAATCTGCTGGTGTCTGTTATACTACAGAATTTTGTTGATAAATCATCAATCACGAAAGCTTAATACCACAGTTCTCAGAGTATGCATATTTAGTGCTGGGCAATATTAGCCAAAATAATATTTGCATCTTGGTTGGGGTGTGGGGAAAAGATCGTTATTAACGATACAGTCAGACGATATTGTTCTCATGAAGATTGTGTTGTATTCCGGTAAATAGTGTTAATACGGTTTTGTGTAAGGATACAATACACTTGGCTGTATTAACCAGGAATATACTGAGCACACATACTTTGTGTCTTAAATGAATAATAATTTTAATGTTAATGTGTGTTGTGAAGTCATATGACGCATGGTTTACACGTTTGTCCGAATGTATTATTCAGTGGGTTTTTGTTTCAACGCCTTACCTCCCTTGATGTGTTTCTCTAATATTTACATGAACTCTACAATCTTTGGGAAATGGTGGCGATCTCGTACCGATTGCAGTTGGTAAATTCGGTAATATCTCTGCTCTGCACTGCAAATCCCTAAATTTTCTGCTATGCACCACACACGTTTTTAATGGGGAAACTTTATTGAAAGGGCCAGATATCAAAGGGATTTTTAATAGTCACTGTTAAATATAGTAAAACCGGGAACTGTCGGTTGTCATAATCGGCAGAAGCCCCATAACCGGCTGGTGCCGATTCCGATTATTGGTTCATCACTACCTTTGTTGACTGCGCATTGCTCACAGCTACAACCGCAGCTTTATAAAGTAAGAAAAGCATCAATTTGTTACTGAGTAGACGGCTCCAAAGCACACTGCTAACCACTATTTGATACATTATTACAAATTTTCTAACCCTGCTATATTATGAGCCTGTTTGAACTTTGCCCACTTACCATAAAATCATTTTCCCTTAAATATCCCTGCAAACCCAGTGGTTTTGTCAGCATTGGGGTGCAGTATTAAATTGTCGCTAGTAACCCATTGTTTTTTCCGAGGAAATGTGTCTTGCCATTATATCTTGTAAGTAAAAGCTGCACTGATATTCATTAACTGGTCGAGTGCTGAATTATTTTTGGTCATCAGAATTTGTTTGCATGTCTTTGCCTTGTTGCAATTTATGGGAGAGTGCCAACAGGAATTCTCCAATACATTGTAACAAGGAAAATCCTTACAGATTAAATAATTTTATTTCAAAGATAGTATGAATCATATCTGCTGAGTATGAAGCCTTGCAGCACCTGTACTTCTGAATAAAGTCCAAATTTGGGCTTCTGGCACTCTACCAGTTAAATTATTAATAGCAGCCTCCAGAGGCTCATAGGACAGTGTAGCTGACAATTACACACAGTTACAAGCAAGAAAATAAAGCTCCTGAAAATAGTTGGGCCAAAACTCGTCCAAACCATATGAATACACATTTACGGAATCGATAATGAAGCTCATATTCCCATGAAACTGATAGGGAGAGAACCATATGGGGAGGTAATGGGTGGGAGAGAAATTATGTTGAAACAAAGCAGCCTACATGAGGTGAATTTCTGGTTTAAAGACAGGACAAGGATAAAATGACCAGGATTGTGTGATAAAAATTAGTTTCAATTACTACTAATTTTTCCATAGGGATAATCATCCTCAGTTGTGAAACATTGTGCAATAATGTGACATCAGTGATAGGGAAAGGCGAAACCAAATGATAACATACTGAAAATTAATTAGTGGTAAACTTGTGCTCTCAATAATTAAAATAGCATCGATTGGTATAGTATGGAAAAGAATATCGGGCTAAAATTAGCAAGTGGGAGAGCATTCATGAAAATGTTGTTTGGGTCATTGAGTTGTGTGGATACAGAATACTTTTCCCAGGGAGGCTCGCCACACATTATAGTACAACAAAATAACAGATAACCCATTCATACCTGTCACAAAAGCGGCAAAAACAAGTTTCTGCCTTGGATTAATACAGAAACTTTTGACATGTATAGTACATAAGTGAGTTTTCAGACAACAATTGGGATTGGGAAATATTTGGTTTGAATTGGGAAAAATCATGCCAAAATGCCATTGGGAAAGGGTCCCATATTCAACCCTCTGTAGGCACCCAAAAGAATCCCTGACATCTGATTAAAACAACTGCTCACTGTTCTGGTAATGTGAAGTTTCATGTTCACAGTACATAGCGTTTGGTAAAACAGGCTATTAGGTTTGTACAGAAAATTCTATAATACGACACAGTCCAATCTGAGATAACCCTCCCCTCCCCCCTTCTAAAAAAACATGAGAAATTCCTTCAAAATAGCTGATGCATTGTACAGTGTGGTACATTTGGAAAATTTAATTTTAATTTCAGAGTTTCTCTGATGGCATTGGGAAGTATCTGTGCTCAAGAATACCAGGTATGCTTCAAAACACAAAATTACTTTACACAGTGGAGCCCACTTTTAAACGGATGTATCTTAATTGAATAACCATGTTAATTGAATATAATTTCCAAACACAAACAAAACCATTTACCATACCTTCAGGAAAAATTTGACCTGTTAATTGTCTGTAGATTATAGAGTAAACTCCTGTTAATTGAATAAAAAAATCTTGTAATATGTGCATGTATATGTTAGGGAAATTACCCCAACAAGCACAGAATTCCCCTTGTCAAACGTCTGTTTGGCCTCTGTACATCCAGTAGAGACATTTAATCTATTGTATCTTGTTTGTCAGACCTTCATAAGCTCTGAAAACAAGATATAATAGAATAAATGGTAAATTTATTTCTATAATACACAAAAGTGACCAAATCCCTGTTAATTGAAGACTCCTATTCATTGAATAATTAACACTGCCAAAGTGTCTATTCAGTTAACAGGATTCCACTCTAAATATGTATACATATATTTTATATTCAGTTATCAGGTGTCCATTGTAAATATATATACATATATTTTATACTCTTTGTCAAATATCTTTAACTTTGTCAAAGCTGCCTTCATACTTGGGAGTTTACTCCCATCAGACCAACTTCCACTTTCTACTGATATAAATTCTGTTGGGACTGCCATACCAAAATACGCCCTTTGTGTAAATGACATGAGTAACACAGGCAATGACGACAACAACTGTGAGGATCATATCTTTGCTTGTTGCCACCCAAGGAAGATGTACTTTCAAAACTTTTTATTAGCTTAACTTGACAAAGTTAAGATAACCTTTTGCCATCACGCATGGGGAAGTCTGTTAGTCTGTTCACATTTTCTTTAGCACAGGCTACACCCCGTAGTTCTTGTCCGATCATCACAAAATTTCATATACAGGTTTGAGGTAATGTGCAGATGAGAACATCCCCTTTTGGTCGCGATTTGTCAACTGTGCCGTCTGCGCGGGCCTGAAGCCCGAAAACCTTTAGCACATACTGATGAAAACATACTATTTTGGTCTCGTTCAGTCAGCTGTCACAGCTGCAGGGGCACGTTAACCTAGATTCCTTTAGCATAGTCTACAGGTTGCATTTATGAAGGGATTTCATTGAAAATTAGGATGGCTTGGTATAATGTTTAGATGAGAACGTCCTACTTTGGCTGTGATTGGTCAACTGTGACGGCCGCACAGGCACATGCTCCAGATTTAGCACATCTACAGTTCATATTTCTGAAGCAATTTAATTGTAATTTGGAAGGATAACTCTGTGTGATGTCTAAATGAGACTGCCCTATTTTGGTCACGATTGGTCAGCTCTTACCGCCCCCTAGTCAAGTGACCTAGATTCCTTTAGCACTGTCTACAGGTTGTTTTGATGAAGGGATTTCATTGTTACTTGGTAGGATGGCTCATTTTGGAATGATTTTACTGTAACATAGTAACTTTGGTTGACATACTTTAACTGTGAGGGCCACATCAACCCAGGCCTCAGTTCTTTAGTACAGTCTACACCTCAAATTATTCTTATTGAAAACATAGCATGTAGAGAACAGAAATTAACATATTCTCAATTATCACAATTTTGTCTTATTTCATAATCCCTTCATAAACATTGAACATTATGCTTTTCATCAAACACTACACACAGTCAAGTTAAGCTACAGTGTCATTGACAGTTTCATTTGTTTAGTCAAAGCGCACAAACTCTCTCTATTACTAGTGGGAGTTCCAATATATTGGAACTCCCACTAGTAACAAAGGGAGAGTTTGTGCTTTGACTTAAAAATATATATAAAAATATATTCCAAACTCTTGTAAATATGCAATACACATAAGCTTGCCTCTATTACCAGGGGAAGTTCTTGGACCAAATAAAGCTTATCAGAGTTGATTATGAATGGTAATAGGTTGGTCATAATTATCCTCCCTATGTTTCCATCCATGGAAGATACACCAACCTTATGAATAATAGGCATGCTGCGTAATATTGACTCTTTACCTGCTGTTGGTGGATATTCCTGCCATGGACATATAATCTCTTACTGCAAGAATAAGTAAAATTTGGGCATTTTTAATTAAATTTACCCCCTGTAAATTAAATCAAGGTTTTCACCAATGATTTCTTGTGTTAAATTACCAAAAATATTTTCAGCAAATCTAGTCATGGCTGTTTTACAGCAGCCACGACTAGTTTGGATAAAAATATTTTTAAAAATACTCAGAGGGTTAAGGGTTAATGTCCTGGTGACGCAACATGTTCAAGTACTAGTACAGCATTCCAAAGGAAGTTTTATTAGTTAGAAATGGAAGCTGCTCTGGAGGGAGTAAACTCCCTTGCATGACTGCAGTTTTGACAAAGTCATATATTTTAATGGAGATATATGATATAATTTGTGTTAAAATTTATCGAGAGGATTCAATGACAGCTGGGGAATAATTTACTTTTAAAATTTTGCACAGCAAATTGCTCCTGCGGAAGTGGAAATGTATAGCATATTTTTCTACTGTACCAATGGTCCAGACTTAGCTGGTGCAAACTCATAACTTTTAAGGGCCAAACACAAATCTTGAACCCCCCCAACCCCCAAAAACCAGAAATTTAAAGTCCTATACGGTCCTCCATACCTTTATACACTGCATGATGAAATTTCTTTAAAAATCTTCTTCTTCAGATCCACCAGTCAGAATCTTTTCATTTTTGGTATACAGCATCTCTCGGGTCCCTGTATTTGGGCTCTTCGTGGCAGCCCAAATTTTATTTTAGTGCAATATGAGGAAATTTGTTTAAAAATCTTCTTCAGATCGACAGGTCAGAATCCTTTCATGTTTGATATACAATATCTTGAGTTCACCACTCAGAACTCTTATTCCGATTTTAACAAAATTTGATATACAGCATAAGTGGGAAACAGATATTTGATTTATATGAAAAAAATTAACCCCAGCTATCGTGCTAAAAATTGAAACATAATTCCAAGTTAAATTTATAAGGAGCCCTGTATCTGAAGAATTAGAAACTTTTAATGATATATTTATTTATTTATTGGTGTTTAAGGTCACATATTTCTGCACCATGGCTAATCATGACCACGACAGTTTTATGGGTGAAGGAAGCCAGAGTACCTGGAAAGAACCACCAAGTGATGGCAAGCAACTGTCAGCTCTCCAACATACAAACTTCACACAAACAGAGTTAGCATTGGTTGAAGACAAGCGCACCATCGACGTACAGAATGCCTTAGCACACAATGTCACCATACCCCCACGTGGGCAGTGGGGGTAAAGTGTCTTGCCCAAGGACACAACGCAGTTGTCACAGGTGGAATTCGAACTGAGGCCCTCTCGGCTTGAAGTCTGCACCTCTATCTACTGAGCCACCACACCCCCAATCTTTTATTAACTACCCTCTAGAGGTGTGTAAGTAAGATTAATCCACATAGGTTGTATATCAAGGGACTCCATATGGGAGCTCCACTTTTTACATTATGATTAACTGGAGAAGAGGCATGATGCTTGGACTATTTTAGTCACTACGGAGGGGTCCGAGGATTGACAATGGATCCTATGGAGATTGATTGCTTAATGTAGATTTGGTATATATCAGGTTCTGTTCAATGTGAGTGCTTCATGCTCCATGGGGCCTCTTTGTTCGACCCATCTGAAGAGCTCTTGGCCCTAATTCCAGTTTGTTAGTTTTTATTGCAATCCTCGGGCACCCTTCCCCTGATAAGCCTACTCCCCTGCTACAATCACCCCTTTAAATCGTCAGCCTCTATAGAGTAATTCTTCATTAGCTCCTCGCTTTCCTTAACCACCCTATCTGAATGTTAGAGTCCCATGCACATCATTTTGCTCCATCTACTGTTTAGGAAGTTTACCAGATAATTCAGGTTGCATAATTTTTCCATATCTATTCTATCTTTAACCGGCATCCACCCGAGTTCCCCGCTGACCGCTTCCAGCATAGCTGCATTACTTTACTCGGTTGTCCTCTACCCACCTGCATCATTTTGTAGAATTTGCAAGTTCCACACTTCAGTTTGATTTAGAGAGGTCACATCCATTCCATATGTTATCCTTGGTAATCCCCCTCTCTCCCAAATGGTTTTTCCAACAAACACCTTGTTAAAGCTATTTCCTCCGGTAGTTTTAACTGATTGAGTATCCTTTTTTCATTTGTTTTAAGTTTATTTGTGTGGTTTCTGTATATGCCTCTAACTGTATCACATAAATTCACTCCCAAGAACTCCAGATTTGGCGACAAAATGCACCCCTGCTAAACTGGTAAAGTGCTAAATTATTTTTGGTCATTAAAATTTCTTTGTGCTTTTTTGCCTTGTTTGTTGCTTTGTTTGCCTACTGGCACTCTCACATAAATTATAACAAGGGAAAGATCCCATTTATCTGGAATACTTGGTGGTGAATCACTCTCCCATAAATTGTAACAATGCAAATCCTAACAGATACAATAATGTCACTTCAAAGATATGAAGCACATCCACAGAATATGAACCTTTAAATTGTGGTACCAGCACTAAAGAATAAAGCCTAAGGACAGGGCTTCCAGCACTCTACCATTTAAGGCCTACCTCCATTGGGACCCTTTTTGTTGTAATGTTTCCCAGGTTGAGTACACTCTGCACATCTTTGTACAGTGCAGTGCTCTCATGATTCCGACAAAACTTCCTCTAAATCCTTGGCCTCAAGCTTCTGCTACATCATTCCCTCCATCCACACTCTGGCGTATGCTTTTTTCACATCAAGGAATGCTGTAAACATCATTCTTTTATTGACTTTTGTTGATTCTCTCAGTTGGGAGAGAGTAAACAAGTGGTCAGTGACTTGTCTCCCTCCTGGGAACTCATTCTGGATTTCCCCCAGAAATCCTATTTCTTCAGCAATTTCCACAAACCTCCCATAGAGAACCTTGCAGGATACCTTCCCAATATTGCTACTAACAGATATCTCTCTGTAATTATCGAAAACTTCACTGTCTTTGTGTATGAAGGTTACCCTGCTATCCTTCCACTTTGTCTGGAACCTCTTGCTTTGTGATTGCCATGTTAAATTGTGTGGTTAGATGCTCACATAATGGATACCCTCCTCCTTTTTAAAAACTAGTTGGGAATTTTGTCAGTAACTGCTGCTTTGCCATTCTTTAATTTTGTAAATGTATTTCATAATTCCCCCACCTCAATTTCCCTGCATACTAAGTCAGATAAATGTTCTGTGCTCCCCATCATACATTCTGGAGGAATGCCTTCCCCCTGCTGTCATTTACCTTCTCCCAATGCTTGACCATTTCTACTGCTGTAATCTCAGAGTTGTCAGTGCTTTTGCCATCCACCTCAATGCTCTGTAAAGTATTGCTTTTATTGGTTTTATTTATCCATTTCTAGAATATATTGAAACTTGAACCACCTATTTTTAGTCCCCTACCGGCATCACCGGAGGGGACTATAGGCTTGCACTCCGTCCATCCGCCAGTCTGTCTGTCTGTCAGTCTGTTCGTCTGTCAGTCTGTCAGTCACTCTTTAGTTTTCTTTTTTTGGAAACGCTTCAACGGAATGATTTCATTTTTGGTAAACTACTAAAGAACGATGACTTACAGATCAAGTTTGAGTTTCATGCTGATTGCACTATTCTTGTGTGAGTTACGGCCCTTGAAAATATTGGAAAAAGCACCAAAATATCAGTTTTCCGGAGTTTTTTTGGAAATGCTTCAACGGAATGATTTCATTTTTGGTAAACTACTATAGAACGATGACTTACAGATGAAGTTTGAGTTTCATGCTGATTGCATTATTCTTGTGTGAGTTACGGCCCTTGGAAATATGGAAAGGCACTAAAATATCATTTTTGAGGACTTTTTTTGGAAATGCTTCAATCGAATTTATGCTGATCACATCTAGGTTATAACATTTGTATAATTGTTAATGCTCATCAGTCCGGTAGGGGACATTGTATTGCTTCAGCGATATGAGCGCTCTTGTTCTTACTGCTTCAATGAGGTTATTGTTCCACATTTTCCTATTTTTGTCTTTGATTATAGTATAATTCACCTTTGTTCTTGCTTCTTCATATACTTAGCACTTTTAGTATCAGTATCAGTAGCATTTACCCCCTTAAGTTTTCTACATCTTCTAAATGCAGCACAATTTTTCTTTCCCTCTTCTACTTCACATTTGAGCTCTGTATTTTAGTTCAGGAGTCGTTACTCTAATTCTCCTTATGCTTTCCCTTCCAGCATCTTTTAGACTTCTCCCTATTGAATGGCAGAAAATTTGAAATTTAATATTGCTCACCCCATTATTAGCTCATCTTGACAAAGTCAAGCTGAGCTAATCCCATTGCTCTCCGTTCGTCCGTCCATATGCCATCCGTCAACACCATGTTTTTGTCTTCTCCTCCAAAGCCACTAGGCCAATTCAAGTAAAAGTTTGTGTGAGTGATGGTCACAAAGGGGCATTGCATTTTTGTTCAACTCAGCATGCCCAGCCCCATAGGGAGGGAGTGGGGAACAATGCTCCAAAATATTTTTAAAATCTTCTCATGAGCCAGTGTGTACAATGACTTGATATTTGCTATGGAGCTTCCTTTTGAGGTGTAGAATCAAGTTTGTTCAAACGAAGTTCTTGAAGCAATATTTGGCTTTGTAATGGGAGGGGTAACATTTTTGGCCCCACCCATTGTCTGGTTCGAACTAAATTTGGTATGTGGTATTATTGGGTCATAAGTACTTGACTCATGCCAAAAAAAAAAAAATCCCGCATCCCCATGGGAACCCGGGGAGCTAAAAATATAAATATTTTCAAACGCCCATATTTCCCAAATCACATGGAACAAAGAGCTGTTATTTGGTATGAAGTATCCTCAGGACCAGTAGAATTGAATGGCAAAAAAAAATTGCCATCGGTTATGTTAGGGTGTGCTGTAATGGGCATCGAAAAAATGCTGAGTCAGCATATTTGCAAAAATTTTAAAAAATCTTTTCTCCAGAACCAATCATCAGAATCTTTTGATATTTGGTATACAGCATTCACAGGGGGGTCAGATACAAGTTTGTTAAAATAAAGCCCATTCGTTCATATTTGGGCTCACTACAGGAGCCCAAATTTTTTACATGGGGTAATAGGGGAATATTGTTTAAAAATCTTCTTCTTCAGAACCACCAGTCAGAATCTTTTGATGTTTTGTATACATCATTGTTATGAGGGTCAGATTCAAGATTAATCAAACCAAGTCCCTAGGTTAATATTTGAGCCCAAATTTTAACTTTGTTCAATATGGGGGATAATTTTAAAAAATCTTCTTCTTCAGATCCACCAGTCAGAATGCTTTCATATTTGGTATGCAACATCTCTAGGGGGGTCAGATTCAAGTTTGTTCAAATCAGATCTCTAGGTATATATTTGGGCTCGCTATGGTAGGCCAAATCTTTACTTAGTGCGATATGAGGAAATTCTTTAAAAATCTTCTTCTTTAGATCCACCAGTCGGAATGCTTTCATATTTGGTATACAACATCTCTAGAGGGGTCAGATTCAAGTTTGTTCAATTCGAGTGCCTGGGTTAATATTTGGGCTCCATACGGGAACCTGAATTTAACTTAATACAATATGAGGGAATTTCTTCAAAAATCTTCTTCTTCAGATCCGCTTGTCAGAATGCTTTCATATTTGGTATACAGCATCTCTAAGGGGGAGGGGGGGGGGGGGGGCAGATTCAAGTTTGTTCAAATTGAATCCATAGGTTAATATTTGGGCTTGCTATGATAGCCCAAATTTTAATTTAGTGCAATATGAAGAAATTTCTTTAAAATTTCTCTTCTTCAAATCCAACAGTCAGAATGCCTTCATATTTGGTACAAAACATCTCTAGGGAAGTCAGATTCAACTGTGTTCAAATCGAGAGCCTGGGGTTAATATTTGGGCTCCCTATGGCAGCCGGATTGGCCATATTGCTAAAGAATTAAAAATGTGTTCAGTGCCCTCTAGAGGTGTGTAACTAAGATTAATCCACATAGGTTGTATCAAGGGGCTTCATAGGGGAGCTCTACATTTTACATTATGATCAACTGAAGAAAAGGCATGATGCCAGGATTATTTTTGTCACTCCTGCCCAGGGGTGTAAAAATACAGCAAAAGCCACTCGCCCTGCAGGACTAGTAGATTTTAAAATGCACTTGCCCGTTCTTACTTTCTACTCGACCCACTTTTTTCGTTCACTTGCGGTTTCAACTTTCCCTGCCGAGCATCAAAATGACCGCTGGGCAGGAAAGTTGAAACAGCGAGTTACTAAAATGATGTGTATGCCGGGTGTTAACTCTGAGCTCCCATACATGCTTATGAGTGATATGTACATTTAGGCCCACCTTCACTCTCTTCAATCATTCGCATTCAAAATGAACTGCATCATTGTCCGATGATTTCACCTTAGTCCTTGCAGCTAATATGAAATCTGTCATTAGCTCAACTTGACAAAGTCAAGCTGAGCTATTGCCATCACTTCTCGTCCGTCGGCGTACGTACGTACGTACGTATGTACGTACGTACGTACGTTAGTACGTACGTCCACAATTTCCTTTGGCACACCTCAGAGGTCACATTTATGATCAGATTACTTTGAAACTTGATATGCTTGTTTGGGGTGACCTCTAGATGGGAGCTATCGATTTTCTTCAATTTCCGTCAAAAAATGTTGCCGCGGCCAACGTTCTTAGAACTTAGTTTAGTCAAACCACAATATTTCCCTTTGGCACACCCTACAGGGCACATTTATGATTTGATTGCTTTGAAACCTGGTGTGCTTATTTAGGGTGACCTCTAGATGGGAGCTATCGATTTTCTTCAATTTCTGGCAAAAAATGTTGCCACGGCCAACGTTCGTAGAACTTAGTTTAGTCAGACCTCAATATTTCCCTTTGGCACACCCTACAGGGCACATTTATGATCAAATTGCTTTGAAACCTTGTATGCTTGTTTGGGTAGACCTCTAAATGGGAGCTATCGATTTTCTTCAATTTCTGTCAAAAAATGTTGCCGCGGCCAACGTTCTTAGAACTTAGTTTAGTCAGAAGACTCAATATTTCCCTTTGGCACACCCTACAGGGTACATTTATGATCGGATTGCTTTGAAACCTGGCATGCTTGTTTGGGGTGACCTCTAGATGGGAGCTATCAATTTTCTTTAATTTCCGTCAAAAAATGTTGCCGCGGCCAACGTTCTTAGAACTTAGTTTAGTTAAACCACAATATTTCCCTTTGGCACACCCTACAGAGCACATTTATGATTTGATTGCTTTGAAATGTGGTATGCTTATTTAGGGTGACCTCTAGATGGGAGCTATCGATTTCCTTCAATTTCCGGCAATAAATGTTGCCACGGCCAACGTTCGTAGAACTTAGTTTAGTCAGACCTCAATATTTCCCTTTGGCACACCCGACAGGGCCCATTTATGATCAGATTGCTTTGAAACCTGGTATGCTTGTTTGGGGATACCTCTAGATGGGAGCTATCGATTTTCTTCAATTTCCGTCAAAAAATGTTGCCGCGGCCAACATTCTTAGAACTTAGTTTAAGTTTAGTCAGAAGACTCAATATTTCCCATTGGCACACTCTACAGGGTATATTTATGATCGGATTGCTTTGAAACCTGGCATGCTTGTTTGGGGTGACCTCCAGATGGGAGCTATCGATTTTCTTCAATTTCTGTCAAAAAATGTTGCCGCGGCCAACGTTTTTAGAACTCAGTTTAGTCAGACCACAATATTTCCCTTTGGCACACCCTACAGGGTACATTTATGATTTGATTGCTTTGAAACCTGGCATGCTTGTTTGGGGAGACCTCTAGATGGGAGCTATCGATTTTCTTCAATTTCCGTCAAAAAATGTTGCCACTGGCAAAAAAAAATGACACTGGTACCAATGATCTTCAATTTTGCCATTTCATTTATAACTTACCAAGTTCAAGTTTGTCAAGTTGAGCTACAGTGTCATTGACACTTTCATTTTTTAAATGCAAGTATATTATCTCCGAATCCTCAGACACACAGTTAGTGAGTTGGCATTTTGAACCTGTCTTTTTATACCCCCCGCAAACAAAGTTTGTGGGGTGTATAGGAATCCGTCCGTCCGTCCGTCCGTCCATCCATCCGTCCATCCATCTGTCCATCCTTATAAGCGCAACTTCTAAACCGTTTGAAGAATTTTCATGAAACTATACACAATGGAAGAACTCCATATGAAGATGTGCATGAAGCAATATAATTCCATGACATTTCCAAGGGGAGATAATCTAACTTATACATTTCAATTTCTACATCATATGGTTGTGTCTTTGTGAAACTTTACACCAAAAAGGCTACAACTGAGGCGTGGGGGTATCACTTTGTGAGCTTGCTCACAGTACCTCTAGTTTCAAACTGAAAATCTACGAATCACATGTTAAAATCAGCAATTTTCATTGACTTCACTTCAGAGAAATGCCAACAATGGGAAAGAATGTCGCTGACAATCCAAAGATTGAAAGGTTCGGTCTTTCTCAACAAATTATTTGGGCTAGTTCCATGCCAGGATGATTAGTACCGAGCGATTTGTACCCATTTCGCTTATAGTTTCAACAAAGACTGGCATATGTTTTATGTATATTATTATACAGGACTCCCAAAACTTGTTTATTTAGGCATGTCATGCTCATAAAATAACCCCAGATGATTTGCCCCAACAAAAATCACTCACCCAGTTGGATGAGTACAACAGAGAAATCACTCGCCCAATCAAAATTTTCACCAATGCGAGCGGGCGAGTGTATTTTTACACCCCTGCTGCCTGGCTCAAGGATTGACAGTGTATCCTTTGGAAATGCATTGCTTAATGTAGACTCATTCTTGGATTCTGTTTATATTGTGTTCCGTTCAAGATGAGCGCTTCAGGCCTCGTGGGGGGCCTCTTGTTAGCTCATCTTGACAAAGTCAAGCTGAGCTTATCTCATCGCTTCCCGTCCGTCGTCCGTCAGCACCATGTTTTGGTCTTCTCCTCCAAAGCCACTAGGCCAATTCAAGTGAAAGTTTGTGTGAGTGATGGTCCCAAAGGGGCATTTCATTTTTGTTCAACTCGACATGCCCAGCCCCATAGGGAGGGAATGGGGGAAAATGCACCCAAATATTTTAAAAATCTTCTTCTCAAGAACCAGTGTGTACAATGACTTGATATTTGCTATGGAGCTTCCATATGAGGTGTAGAATCAAGTGTGTTCAAACGAAGTTCGTGAAGTATTATTTGGCTTTGTAATAGGAGGGGTAAGATTTTTGGCCCCGCCCAAAATTTCTATTTTCTGAACAGATGGTCCGGTATGAACCAAATTTGGTTTGTGGTATTATTGGGTCATAAGTACATGACCCATGCAAAAAAAAAAATTCCTGCATCCCCATGGGAACCCTGGGAGCTAAAAATAGAAATATTTTCAAACGCCCATATTTCCCAAACCCCATGGAACAGAGAGCTTTTATTTGGTATGGAGTATCCTTATGACCAGTAGAACTGAATGGTAAAAAAAAATTGCCATCGGTTATGTTAGGGTGTTCTGTAATGGGCATCGAAAAAATGCTGAGTCAGCATATTTGCAAAAATTTTTAAAAATCTTTTCTCCAGAACCAATCATCAGAATCTTTTGATATTTGGTATACAGCATTCATAGGGGGGTCAGATAAAAGTTTGTTGAAATAAAGCTCATTGGTTCATATTTGGGCTCTCTACAGGAGCCCGAAGTTTTAACATAGGGTAATATGGGGAATATTCTTTAAAAATCTTCTTCTTCAGAACCACCAGTCAGAATCTTTTAATATTTGGTATACATCATTGTTATGAGGGTCAGATTCTAGATTGTTCAAACCAAGTCCCTAGGTTAATATTTGGGCTTCCTACGGAAGCCCAAATTTGATCTTTGTTCAATATGGAGGGTAATTTAAAAAAATCTTCTTCGGATCCATCAGTCAGAATGCTTTGATATTTGGTATGCAACATCTCTATGGGGGTCAGATTCAAGTTTGTTCAAATCAGATCCCTAGGTATATATTTGGGCTCACTATGGTAGCCCAAATTTTTACTTAGTGCAATATGAGAAAATTTCTTTAAAAATCTTCTTCTTCAGATCCACCAGTCGGAATACTTTTATATTTGGTATACAACATCTCTAGGGGGGTCAGATTCCAGGTTGTTCAATTCGAGTGCCTAGGTTAATATTTGGGCTCCATATGGGAACATGAAATTTAACTTAGTACAATATGAGGGAATTTCTTCAAAAATCTTCTTCTTCAGATTCCCTTGTCAGAATGCTTTCACATTTGATATACAACATTTCTAGGGGGGTCAGATTCAAGTTTGTTCAAATCGGATCCATAGGTCAATATTTGGGCTCGCTATAATAATAACTCTTTGGCCAGCCGCTGATTTGTCGCGGTCCTCATAAGAGAAGGCCATCATTCCCCCTGCACCCCACCCCATCTTCCCCTCCTCTCCTCCCAGCATTCAGATATAAACTGCTTAATAGTGTCCCTCACTTCCTCTTTTTCAATTTCTTCAATAAGCATTCCTACCCTCTCCCTCGTGTCCCCCTTCAGCCATCTATCCTTTGTTTCTTCACCCCACTTCTGCATTATTCTTCCAGTAAATTTTATTCTATGAGGTATATACTGTGGGCATTCCAAGAGAAAATGTTCCAGGGTCTCCACTACTCCAGAGTGGCACATTTGGCATCCCTTTTCCCCATCTCTCCCAATTTTTCCCCGAAGCTCCAGTGATCTTGATCTCAGTTTGAACAGCAGTGACCCTCCAAAGGTGCCATCTAGGTACTTCTCAAAAGCTGGCTTTTCTTTATATTGTAACCCCTGCAGTGATCTTTTCACGCTAACCCCTGCTCGCCAGTTTCGATTGCAATCTTCCATGACTCTCTCTTTGACAAACCTTTTGCCTTCTTTCATTCCTACTTCTATGTTTGTGACCTCTATAGAGTAATTGTCCATTAGTTCCCTCACATGTTTTGACCACCCCGTTTCTATATTAGAATTCCAAATGGTATCGAGCATCAATTTGCACCACCGGTTGTCAGGCAGGTTTCTCAAGTAGTTAAAGTAACACAGTTTTCCCAAATCTACCCTGTCCTTGATTTTCATCCACCCAAGCTCCCCCCTTACTGCTTCCAAAGCTGCAGCATTACTCGACCCTGTTATCCATCTGCCGGCATCATTTTGAGTATTTTCCAACTTCTTAATAACGGTTTGGTTTAATGGAATCACGTCCGTGCCATACGTTATACTTGGTAAACCCACCCTCTCCCACAGTGTTTTCCCCACAAAGACCTTGTTGAAACTATTTTTCCCTAAAAGTTTTAGTTGGTTCAGAATTCTTTTCCCCTTCAGAATCAGTTTGGCTGAGTAATTTCTGTACACCCCTCTTCCTGTTATATTTATGCTTACCCCTAGATACTCATACTCTCCCGTTTCTCCTACAGTGATTTGTTTGCTTTCCCCTTCGGGGATTGAGAACTCCCCCACTCTCCATCTCTTCGTCATATCTACCTTGCGTCCAACGGGTATTACCTTGCTTTTATTTTCATTTAGTTCGAGCCGCCAAGTGATCCCATATCTACCAACAATTTCCAGCAGTTTCTCTAGCCCCTGTTCAGTTCTAGACATTAACACCATGTCGTCCGCAAAGAATAAGCCTGGTATCTTTATGTCTGCAACATTTACCCCCTCCGCACGCTGAATTAGTTCGTCCCCTAAATCTTTAACATACAATGCAAACAAAATCGGTGAAAAGATACACCCCTGCTTGAGGCCTATATCCATAGGGACTCGTTTTGTAGTGATACTCCCTAGACTGAGTTGGCTTTGCACATCTGTATACAGTGCTTTCATGATTCCCACAAAGTCACCCCCCAGTCCGATGCCCTCGAGCTTTCGCCACATACCTTCCCTCCACACTCGGTCGTACGCTTTTTTCACATCTAGAAATGCCAGAAACATCTTTTTCTTTTCAGCCTTTGTTGATTCTATCAGTTGGGTGAGTGTAAATAGGTGATCAGTGACTCTTCGTCCTTTCCTGAAACCATTTTGAATTTCTCCTAAAAAACCTTTCTCTTCAATAACTTCCTCTAGTCTACCGTATATGACCTTACAGAATACTTTTCCGATGTTACTACTAACTGATATCCCCCTATAGTTATCTAGAACTTCATTATCCCCCTTTTTGTGTATGAACGACACCTTACTTTCCCTCCACTCTCTGGGGACCTCTTGCTTTCGCAGAGCCAGGTTGAAAAGGTTTGTCAGGACTTCAATAAGTGCCTCCCCTCCATTTTTGAGGAATTCGTTCGGAATTTCATCAGTCCCTCCCGCTTTACCATTTTTTAATTTCGAGACCACGTTCCGCACTTCTTCTGCCGTTATTTCGCTACATACACGATTGGATAGGTTCTCCTCCACCAGTGTATTTCTTTTTGGTGGGGACCCACTGCCCCATCGCCTATCGTTTATCTTTTCCCAGTGCTTGACTAACTCTGAAGCGATACGGCCTTTATCTTCTGTACTTTCCCCATCCACTTTGATACTCTGCACACTACTTTTCCCCCGTTTATTTACCCAGTTCCAAAATACGTTTGAGCTCGAACCCCCCGTTTTCTTTATTGTTCTGGCAAGACTGAAATTGCGCTCCTTCCTATTATTATTCTTTATCTCATTCACCTTTTTCCGTGCCAGTTCATATTCTCCTTTCATTAGTCTCGTGTCATTGTTATCCACCCCTTTAAGCTTCCTACTTCTTCTGTAAGCAGCGCATTTTACCTTCCTTTCTTTTATAGCCTTTTTCAGTCCCTCGTTAACCCTGTATCCAAGCTCTCTCGTTGGGACCCTCACCCTTCCTATACACTCCTTCCCTGCCTCTGTTAGGCTATTTACTATCCCATCTGAAATACTCTGGACATTTGCATCCCTAGGTATACATTCAAGATTTGGTTTTAGTTTTTCCCGAAACTGCTTCCAGTCGGCTCCTTGTTTTAGTCCCCAAACTTCCTTGAAGGTATTTCTGTCTCTATTCGTCTTTTTGCCCATAATCTTAACTGTTATCAGGTTGTGATCACTACCCAAGTCATTTTTTCCCTCGTCATCTATTTCTACATCTATAACCTCCCTCCATACGCTAATGTCAGTGAGTATATAATCAATTATTGTTTTCTTATCGTTCCTCTCCCAGGTCCATTTACCCTTACATTTCGCATCCCTGTTCAGGATCTTTAAACCAAGCTCTTTTGATAGGTCCAACATCTTCCTCCCATTCGTGTTAATTTTCCTATCACCTCCCTGTATGCCCTCCTCCTTATCCCCGATGTGCCCATTGAAGTCCCCCATTAGGACAATACTGAACCCTCTGCTCCCAAGCTCTGTGATATTCGATCTAAGAGTTGTATATATTGAATCATTCCACTCGGGCTTACTTCCCTCCACTGCTAAGTATACAACACCAACGGCAACACTCCTGCTTCCTAACTTGATTTTGGCCCAGACTATTTCGTTGGATACTGGAATCTGAGTCCTTGCTTCTGTGAGATCTGTAATCAATGAGGGCTGTAATTCCTCTTTAGCGTAGATGCCAACACCCCCACCCCGTTTCTGACCCTCAGTTCGCCCAGCTCCTATCCACACGCAACCCTTCATCTGATCAACCCGCTCATCCCGTCGTATCCACGTCTCACTTAGACCCATTATATCGAAGTCTCCTTCGTCCATCATTGTTGATATTTCGCTTACTTTCTTGTGCAGACCCTGGATGTTGCAGTACCCAAACTTAATGAATCTTTGTTTTTTTTGTCATCACTGGCACATTATTATAACCCTGGTATGTCCCTGTATTGTGCATGTTTGTTGTTCTTCCTATGTTCCCAGCATATGTGCCCCTCTGGGTTATCGGCTGTGGTCCCCTACCCCCCTTTTCTCCAAAAAAGGCCCAGTCACCTGTAAAATTTTTTGGCCCAACAGGTCTGTACCCATCCTACTTAAATGCAATCCGTCTCGCCCATACAACTCTCCTTGTCCCCAGAATGAATCCCAGTGGTCAATGAAATGTATTCCCAAGTCTTTGCAGTGCTCTTCCAGCTCCTCGTTTAGTGCCATAATCCGCGAGTTCCTCTCATTCCCACCACCCATAACGGGGAGCACCCCTGAAACGATGGTCCGAGCATTCCTGCTAAGTAGCTTACTAATTAGGTCCTTGTATGTGTCCACCAAACGAACTGATTTCCTCTCCCTGATGTTATTGGACCCCACATGTAATACCACTACCGGATCAGGCCCCGACCCAGCTACAATACCGTCCACTCTATCCCTCAGGTCCTCCACTTTAGCCCCCGGAAAGCACAGAACTGTTCTATTTTTACTGTCCGGACCACAGACAACCTTGTCGATCCCCCGAACTATGCTACTTCCCGCAACCACCAACTTACTTTTGGCCCTCGCCCTATTTATCTCCTCTAGTCTCCTATTGTTTACAGCGTCCTCTTCCTCTCCAACAACCCCACTCGGAATCAATATCGGTATCGGTATCTTTGACCTAGGATTACTCCTATCCTTGTCCCTCCGTCTCTTTCCAGGCCCTGAACTACCTGGACTACTCCCCTGGTCTTCTCCCGTATCCCTCCTCCTTTTTCCTGGCCTAGACCCCAAGCTACTATCTGTTGCAACTACCTCCATCTCCCCCTCTGTCTCTTCCGAATCGAGCACATCAAATCTGTTTCTGGTGCTGCACTCCCCACTGCCTTTGGACTTTACACCCCTATCTACCTGCTTCTCTGGCCCCCCTTTCCTACCACTTTTGATAGTCCACGCCAAACGCTTTACAGCATTGCTCCGGCCTGGGCCCCTCATCTGTCCTACGTACTTTTCTAGCAGCCCCCACCTCATCACCTACCTCATTCACATCAAAGGTTCTACCCCCATGTTTCCTCTTGGAACCACCGACAACCTTCCATCCTTCTCGGAAAGCTACTTTCACAGGCGTAACTCCAGACAGCCCCGCCCTACCAAGTTTTCCCTTCAGCTCAGCAATCTCCCCCTCAAACTTAACAATTGTCTCAAGTAGGCGGAGGATTTCCTGGCAGTTTGCACATACCTCTCCATATCCCACCGAGCGACAGTCCCCATACATCATAGAACACTGTTTACAAACTTCAAGCCCAATATCGCCATCGGTGGCCCCACCAACCCGGCTCTGACCGACACCCCCAGTGACCTCTGTCTGCACACCAATACTTACCCCGTTGGCACCGTTGACCTGGACCGCGATATTACACGTATTTACCTCCATACTTACCTCCGTCTGAACAGACTTGCTCGCCATCATCAAGACAAAATTACGCGATCGGACAGGGAAAACTGTAAACACGCGACAAAAGGCAACGCGACGAACCGTTCGACAACTTAGCGCTCACAGTTTTATTTAAGACCTCCTAACTTTGTCCCAGTTACTATACTAAACTAACTCCCCACAAATTTGAATAAAATAACCTGAAAATGAAATATATATGATTAGTAAACAATAAAAATACTTAATTTCGATTCGTAACCAAGGAGACTTCTTCTGTGTACTTCTGTAGCCCAAATTTGAACTTAGTGCATTTCGGAGAAATTTCTTTACAATTTCTCTTCTTCAGATCCAACAGTCAGAATGCTTTCATATTCGGTACACAACATCTCTAGGGAAGTCAGATTTAACTGTGTTCAAATCAAGAGCCTGGGTTAATATTTGGGCTCTCTATGGGAGCCGGAATTGGCCATTTTGCTGAAGAATTAAAAATTTTGTATTCAGTACCTTCTAGAGGTACTAAGATTAATCCAATAAGGTTGTATCAAGGGGCTTCATAGGGGAGCTCTACATTTTACTTATGATCAACTGAAGAAAAGGCATGATGCCCAGATTATTTTTGTCACTCCTGAGGGACTCAAGGATTGACAGTGTAGCCTACGGAGATGGCTTGCTTAATGTAGTCTCATTCTTGGACTCTGTTTAAATTGTGTTCTGTACAAGATGAGCGCTTCAGGCCCCGAGGGGCCTCTTGTTTTTAAAATGCACTTTCCTTTCATGCACAAGATTATATAGTTAAATTTAATAAAAATAAAGTTGTAGTATGGGAAGAGT
This sequence comes from Pictodentalium vernedei, assembly GCA_031216915.1. Lineage (NCBI taxonomy): Eukaryota > Metazoa > Mollusca > Scaphopoda > Dentaliida > Dentaliidae > Pictodentalium > Pictodentalium vernedei. Next base: position 56,207 of record JAUFNR010000135.1, on the reverse strand, counting down.
TGAATATCAAATTGCCCATAAATATCAGTCAATATGGCTCTCCTGCAATTTAAGGGGGTGGGGGTGGTTATACCTTCAACTTTCTGTACACAGCTCTGTTAGTTTTGATATTGAATTGATGTTATCATGTTTCAGTACCAGCTGAAATAAGTTGTAGGATAAACAATTTTGGATATTCCAATAGGATGCTCCCATTTTCCTCAACTGAAAATTTCAGCACTTATCATCATTCATGATTTCTTGACAATCACTCCCTGAAAAGTTCCCAAGACATGATGTGAAAAGTTGGAAGAATTTTGGTAAGATGTAACAGACACGACTTTCTTCTTGCACTTATTAAGGTACATGTAATGCTTGTGTATGTTTTAAGTCGTAATCTGCAGTGGCTACAACTTTCAGTTTTAGGAGATTCATTGCTCATGATTCAATATGTATCGTTGTTCAATATGTATTGCGATACGATAAATATAAATAATATCAGGCAAAACAACATTTAAAAGGTGGTGCAGTGAAACCCTGTTTCTTGTCAACCTACCCTACAATTGTTTACCACAGTGGAAGTCCCTAACTCGGAAAATATACTCTCTATTTTGATCTTTCCCAAGTGATTTGGGAAAGAAAAGTGGTGCAAAAGCACCAAGAAAAAATAAGCAATAACTGGGTTGAGTGCTGCCGGCGTGCACCCAGTAGGGGATGCTCTTCGCCTAGTACAGATCCACAGCTTCCGGTACCAGTGCGTTGTCATGTAACTAATGGATCATTCTTTTTTCTTCCGCCGGCATGGCAGGATGTGCTTCCATTTGCATTAAGAAACAGTGATAATTCAACTCGTTGAAAATGGTTACCTGTGACAAGAATTATGGATCTGAGGATCATATAACAGGACTGTGTTTTATATATTCTCCTTATTAATTTCAACCACATTTTCATTGTATTTTATATATTCTCCGTGTTCGCACACGACTTTCACGTACCGTGTGGTTCTGACATATAATTTTTGGGTTGATAAATTTATGTTATACTTTTGGATATTATTATTATTATTGGCGTTAGGTGTCAGTTGGGGGCTGTATGGACAGGTTTTATCCTCTCTGTTGAGGGCAGACTTTCTGTTTTGGGGGTTCCTGTCGGCTGTCTGGGGTCAGTTGTGTTCCCGCCAGTCCTTTAATTTCTGCCACCTTTCTTTCGTAGTTAGGGGTGTTCTTCTACTTTCTACATCTGATGAGTTCACCTATTCTTCTACTGTTCTCACCTCTGTTCCTTGTGGGCAATCTTTTGCCCAAGCATGTGGACGATTCCCATGCTTATTGTTCCACTTGTAATGGGTGTTCTTCAGATCGACCCTGTGGGCTTTATGGGTCTTGAGCATCCACTTTTTGGGCTTCTGTGAACCGTGTGATGCGTTCTCGTGGCCGTTCCTCCCGCACCTGCGGGAAAGGAGAGCGCAGTTATTCAGGGCTCCCGACACGACCACGTCTGGTGAGAGTTATACCCCCTCCGTGGGGGATGTGCAGTCTTTTCCTGTGGTAGATACTGTGGGAGCTGTTGAGTTGTTCGGTGAAGAGATGTCTGGTTCCGGGATTGTGGTCCCTCTCCAGTCAACATCTGAGGCTGTCACTAGGGTTGTGACTCCTCCTTTGGAGCCGAGCTCGGTTGCTCTCTCCACTTTTCCACCAGTTTCAACAGTTCCCGACATATATGCTGCTACTGCTGTTCCGTCTGCAATGTCATCGGTCACCATTTAAGCCGGCCTCGGCTTATCCCTGCAGGGCTCTGTAGAGATGTCTGGTAGTGTGGACGTGTGATATCGGCCTCAGCCTTCCCTGACTTCAACTCGGTGAAGTTGGAAGGGGCTGCCGGCCAAACCTTCTTCTGTGGTCTCTCAGCCATCAAGCCCAGCAGCTTTTATTGTTGCGTTTCCATTCACGCACTCTGGTTCTACGGCCAGTTTGCGAGACCAACACTTTTTGTGAAGCCTGGACCTTCTGTCCCTCAGAGGTCCACGGCGACTATACTGAGTTCCTGCACTTCTTATCCTCGGGGTATTTCATACCCCTATCAGCATCTGCATTCAGATGTTTTGGATGCCACCGTCGCCCTGCGTTGTACTAGTTGATCGTGACCCTTTGTTTGTGAAAAGGGTCTGGAGTGAAGCCACTTTGCTGGTTTGTTCCCACATTGAACTGGCTGACAAGGGGTGTAAGCTTAGGGAGGCCCTCTCCTTGCTTACTCAGGTTCTTTCCAAGAGCCTTCCCGTTGCCTCCAGCGAAGCTACTAGTGGTTTCCAGGCACCCCCCACTGCGCCGCCTCCTGGAATTGGAAGCAGGCCGCTTTCTGATCCCCCTGGTGTTTCCGTGATGAACTAAATATCTTCTGACTCAGAGGATGGGTCAGACATACCTGACGTCGAGAGCCAACAGTCTTCTGACTTGGGGGCAGCTCTTGACGTTGTGTTGAGTTCCTTCTGGATCTCAAACCGTCAGACCAGCCGATGGTGTCAGCCAGGCCACGATCATCGGTCGCGTGCCTACAGTCTGTGGGGCAACCAGCTTCTGGGCACCTTTGACCGTGCCAGTTGGTACTGGTGGTTGAAGCGTTTACAGCTTTGAACTCCTAGCTGAGTTCCTAGACTACAAAGACTGCATTCTTCACCAGGGCTGATACTGTTTTGACTCCAGTGCGTTATCATTCCTAACATACCGTCAATCCCTCAGTCTGCCAGACTTTGACAGTCTTGGATCAGGACTCCTCCTACCACAGGCTTTCCAAGCCCAAGTCGGCCGTTATTCCTATGGCGACTCTGGAGTCCATGTTGGGATTATCGAGAGAGATGCTGGGCATGCTTTCTCTCTCGGATTACGTCATCTCTGCTTTAGCTGCTTATCTGCCTCCAGATAAGTTTGACGATGTACAGTTTTCGTTGCGTGTGATTTCGAAGGCGCTCATGCATCTTACTTGCATGCCTGTAACACAGCTAACTTGGAATTAGTTTACCAGGATGCTGTGTTGGACACAAGCCATTCCCTTCCTGAGGGGCAGTGCGCTGCTTTTCGATCTGCTGCTTTGGCGGGTCCACAACTATTCCATGGTTCCGTGGTGGCGATGCGGGATGATGTCCTGCATCATTCCAAAGATCAACTGCTGCTTCGCCAGGTTGATCAGTCTTCTGTTTCAGGCAGGGGCTGTTCTAAGCCTAACAATCGCCCTTCTGCTTCCTCTGCGAAGCCAAGGGCTGATCCTCCTGCCGCTGCTTCTACTTCTTAATTGCGTGGTAAGGGTAAGCGTCGGCAGACCAGAGGAAGGACTCAGGATCCTTAATCTAGTAGAGGAGGTGGTTTCTTTCGCGGGCCTCACCGGGGCTCGAAATGAAGGTCCTCACCTTGATTCATCCCAGGTTGGAGGAAGGATATCAGAGTTTGCAGACCATTGGGCCACAATCACATCCGATCCTTGGATGTTAGATGTTGTTCGGTCCGGTTGCGAATATCCTTCTGGAGGTAGCCCATACTGACGAGAGTGCCTCTTCCAACACAAGTTTCTTCAGGACGTTTCAAGTCGGGAACTTATGATCAGGGAGATAGATAATCTCCTGTCAAAGGGAGCGATCGAGGCCGTCAGGAACATTCATTCAGTGGGATTTTATTCCCGCCTGTTCTTGGTGCCGAAGAAGGACGGCCAACTCTGATCGGTTATCGATCTGAGTATCCCGAACCAGTCTATCATTGCTCCCAAGTTCAGCATGGGGACTTTCAGGTCAGTTCCCCGCTCCATTCGCCAGGGAGATTTCACTTCCAGCATCGACCTGCGAGCCGCTTACTTTCACATTCCAATTCATCGGACATCGCAAAAGTATCTCAGATTTGCTTTTGTGGGGGAGTTTACCAGTTCAAGGCCATGCCTTTTGGTCTCAACCTGGCTCCTTGGGCCTTCACCCGACTGATGTCGCATGTGATAGCCTTCCATTGCACACAGTCCTGGGTGACTACTTCGGCATATCTGGATGGTATCCTCCAGGGGCACTCCAATGCTGATCATCTGGAGTCGGATGTCGACACACTGTTGAGCCTGCTCACATTGCTAGGGTTCAGAGTCAACAAGGAGAAGTCGGACCTGGTCCCTTCTCAATTGTTTTGTCATCTGGGGATGGACTTCCGTGCTCAGCTGAATACGGTGGTGGTTCCCTGGGCGAGGGCTGTGATTCTCATAGCTTTCGCCCTGACTCTGTCCCAGTGCATGTCTGTGACAGCTCGAAGTATTCTCCGGCGGATCGGTCTCTGCAGTTCGGTGACAGATCTCATTCCTCTTGGTCGTCTGCATGTCAGGCCTCTCCAACACTTTCTGCTCAGTCACTGGAGGCAGAATGTCGATCCTCTGGATCTGGTGCTTCAGTTACCAGACTCTTTTCATCGTCACCTTCTCCCCTGGACGGATGTTCAGTGGATTATGCAGGGAGTTCCATTGGACTTGCCCACATCCGATTGCGTTCTGACGGCAGATGGGGTGTGATGTTGGATCCGCTAGGTCTTTCCCTTCACGGGGTATGAGACCAGGATCAAGCAGCTCTTCACATCTACCAGAAGGAGCTTCTTGCTCTTCTTCCGAGTTTTCGGCAGTGGATCCCCCACCTCTCGAATCGTCAGGTCCTTGTGTTGTCTGACAATTCGACAGTGGTTGCTTACATTCGGAACCAGGGTGGCACGCACTTGGTTCCCATGTACAATTTGGCTTAGGATCTTCTACTGCTAGCTCAGGGTGTGAACACAGGAGTGGTGGTTCGTCACATTCCTGGTGGTCTGAACTTCCTCGCTGACTCCCTGGGTCATTTCCACCAAATGGATGCTTCACAGGGCAGTGTTCCAGTCGCTTTGCGATCTCTTGGGTCGTCCCCACATCAGTCTCTTTGTGACCCATTGGAACCATCCGGTGGGCACTTTCGTGTCCCCATGTCCAGATCCTTTGGCTTTCGCCGTGGACGCTCTGTCACTCGATGAACACTCGATGAACAGTCTAGTTGGCTATGCCTTCCCGCCATTCCGATTCTACCTCAGGGTCTGGCCAAGATCTGAACCTGCAGTTGTCGAATCATTCTGATTTCTCCCCTGTCACTTCAGGAGGTGTGGATCAATCAGCTCCGCCGTTCGAACCTTTATCCCAGGTGGACATGCATTTTCTCACCTACAAGACAGCTTTTCTGATGGTTTTTGCCTAAGCCAGACGGGTTAGTGAGCTTCACGCCCCTCTTGGTTGATACAGCCTTTTTCAGGAGCTCCGCCAACAGTGTTACTTTTACCACTGATTGCTCCTTTCTGGCCGAGATTCAGATACCTGAAACAGCTCCACCTTCTGCTGAGGGTAATGGCCCGCTGCTCTGTCTGGTTCATGCACTTCGCATTTATCTCAACCTGATACAGTTTATTAGGAAAGGCAGGAAACCTTTCTTTCTGTCTCTTATTCCTGGTTGGGGCACGGTGGCTCAGTAGGTAGAGGTATAGGCTGCAAGCCGAGAGGTCCTCGGTTCGAATCCCACCTGCGGCAACCGCGTTGTGTCCTTGGGCAAGACACTTCACCCCCATTGCCCACGTGGGGGCACAGTGACGTTGTGTACTAAGGCGTAGTGCACGTCAATGTTGCGCTGTCTTCAACCAATGCTAACCCTGCTTGTGTGGAGTTAGTATGTTGGGGAGCTGACAGTTGCTCGCCGTTGCTCGGTGGTTCTCTCCGGGTACTCCGGCTTCCTCCACCCATAAAACCGTCGAGGTCATGATTAGCCATTGTGCAGAAATATGTGCCCTTAAACACCAATAAATAAATAAATAAACTTATTCCTGGTTGACAGAAGATCTCTCCTCAATCCATTTCTCGATGGATTTGTCTTGCTATTCGCACAGCCTACACTTGTCTAGCGACTGTTGATTGTATTACCAATCATCGTATTTCTGCTCAGGAGGTGCGTGCCTCGTCTACCTCTTGGGCTTATGCTAACTCCCATCAAGTTGTCAATGCTTCCTTTCTCCACCTTCTATCTGCGTCAGTTGCAGGAGCAGTGTGAGGACCTTTTTTCTTTGGGCCCTCTTTCTTCTGCTCAGGCTGTTGTCTACCCCAACCATTAGGCTTCTTCAAGGTCAGTTTCAGCCCTGTGCTGTTTTACTGTCCTTTCTGTGCGTCATGCAGAGCCATATGCCTCATCCCTCATCGTCTTTTACTAATGTTTGTGATGCTATGGTTTGATAGGCCTAGGAAACTCTTCGTCCATGGTTCCAGTGCAGTCGGGTTATGTGGGGGTTGGTTATGTGATTCCCTCCTCCTATTGTGTAGTAAACAATTGTAGGGTAGGTTGATAAGAAATTTAAATTTTAGAGTAAATTTCCTTTCTTATTATACCTACTACAATTGTTTTCTCACCTGACTGAAAGTCAGATGAACTTTGTGTTATCACTTTTTTGTCTGTCGTCTGTCGTACGTCGTGAAGGTTGTGTTTGGGTCATTTTATCCCAAGCCACTGGCTGCATTTCAATGAAAATTCACATGAGTAGCTGTTATATAGGGGCATTTGGGTTTTTTTCAAATTGGGTTTCTGGTCATATTGAGGAGGGGTGGGGGCCAAAATGCACAAAATTTTTTAAAATCTTCTCTTCTCATGAACCAGCCGTAGCAGAGACTTGATATTTGGTATGCAGCTTCCATTTGAGGTGTAGACTCAAGTTTGTTCAAGAGAAGTTTGACGGGCAATATTTGCCTTTGTTCTGGGAGGGGCAAGAATTTTTGCCCCGCCCAGAATTTATATTTTCTGAACCGAGAGGCCAATTTGAACCAAATTTAATATGAGGTAGTATTGGGTTATAAGTACTTGATTGATGCAAAAAAAAAAAATAGAAAAAAAACGAAAACGTCCATATCTCCAAACTGCATGGCACTGAGAATTTTTATTTGGTGTGAGGCTTCCTTGGGACCAACAGAAAGAAATGGTAAAAAAAAAATTGCCTTCGGTTTTGTCATAAGGTACTTTTTGGGACTTTGAAAAAATGCCGAGTCAGCATTTTTTAACACTGTGGGCAATGGGAAAAAATTAAAGAATCATTTCCTTCCAAACCACTGCTCCAAAAGCTTTCATATTTTACATATAACATATTTGGAAGATTGTTTCACATGTTTATTGAAATCAATTCCCTGGGTCCATATTTGGGCTCTCTATGGGAGCCCAAATGTTTGAATTAGTGCAGTATGAGGAATATTCTTTAAAAATCTTCTTCTTCAGATCTACCAATAAGAATCTTTTGATATTTGGTATGCAGCATGCTTAGGGAGGTGAGATTCAACTTTGTTCAAGCCAAATCCCTGGGTTCATATTTAGGCTGAAAATTTTGGGTCCCAGTCCGGACGTAGAAATTTTGGACCAAAATCTGGGAATGAGTTTTTCGGTTTTTTTTATGCGTTTCGGTCAATTTTAAGACCAAAAAATTTTTTTTTTACACTGAAAATTTGGGGTCCGGGTTGGACTTGGAAATTTTGGACCAAAATCTGGAAATGAGTTCTTTTGTTTTTATGCATTTTGGTCAATTTTAAGACAAAAAAAATTTATTTTTTTCACACTGAAAATTTGGGGTCCAGGTGGGACTTAGAAAATTTTGGACCAAAATCCGGATTTTTTGGTTTTTTATGCGTTTTGGTCAGTTTTAAGAAGAAGAAAAAAAAATTTTAGTCTGAAAATATTTTGTTTGGGACTTCGAAAATTTCCAAACAAATAAAAAAAAAAAATCTGTTTTTTTATGTGTTTATCTCAATTTAGGGACGTAAAAGTGCAGGAACTGAAAATAGAAGAAAAATTCTGTGTATTGTGTGGGCACAATCGCTTCATCTAGTTGGTATATGCTTTTCTTAGGAGGGGGCGTATGCAGCTTATTCAAGTCAAGTCCCTGGTTTGATATTTAGACTACCATGTCAGGTGAGCGCCCACAGGCCCCCTGGGGCCTCTTGTTTACATGGAGACCCTCTCGTCTTCTTATTCGGGTAAGAATCCTTCCTTCCCGCTGATCACATAACTCCAATGTGGCGGATTCAAAAGAATGATTCATTAGTTACATGACTGCGCACTGGTACCTGAAGCCGTTGATCTGTACTAGGAGAAGACCATCCCCTACTGGGTGTGTGCCGGTATCACTCGACCCAGTTTTGGCTTATTTTTAGCTCAACTTTGACGAAGTCAAATTTGAGCTATTGTCATGGCCCGTCGTCCGTCCGTCCGTCCGTCTGTCCGTCTGTCCGTACGTCAACAATTGGCTATGGCTCGGGCTAGAGGTCGTATTTATGAACCGATCTTTACAAAACTTCTTGTGTACCTTTGTTATGACCCTGGGATGGGAACGGGTGTTTTTAGGTGTGGTCCGAAATTCAAGATGGCTGCCAGTGGCCATTTTGTACCGATGATGCAAAAATCAGTTTTTTGTACAGAACTTCTGTATGAAAGTTCTGATTTGAATAAAGTTTTGTATAAATGTTTAGTACCATGGGATACATCACATATAATACAGGTTTTTTTCTCGTGCGTAAATTATGCAAATTAGACTGACTTTGATTTATTTAGTGTTACTTTCAGAGCTGTAAGTGCCAAGCTGCTATGGCTCGGGCTAGAGGCCGTATTTATGAACCAATCTTTACGAGACTTCTTGGGTACCTTTGTTATGACCCTGGGACGGGAACGAGTGTTTTTGGGTGTGGTCCGAAATTCAAGATGGCTGCCAGTGGCCATTTTGTACCGATGATGCAAAAATCAGTTTTTTGTACAGAACTTCTGTATGAAAGTTCTGATTTGAATAAAAGTTTTGTATAAATGTATAGTACAATGGGATACATCACATATAATACAGGTTTTTTTCTCGTGCGTAAATTATGCAAATTAGACTAACTTTGATTTATTTAGTGTTACTTTCAGAGCTGTAAGTGCCAAGCTGCTATGGCTCGGGCTAGAGGTCGTATTTATGAACCGATCTTCACGAAACTTCTTGGGTACCTTTGTTATCACTGTGGGACGAGAAGGAGTGTTTTTGGGTCCAGTCTGAAATTCAAGATGGCTGCTAGCAGCCATTTTGTTCAAAATTAAGTGCAATCAGATTTTTGCGCAGAACTTCCAAATGAAAGATCTGATTTGAATAAATTTTTGTATGAATGTTTAGTACCATGGGATACATTACATATAATACAGAGTTTTTCTCGTGAATAAATTATGCAAATTAGGGGTCTGGGTGGGACTTAGAAAATTTTGGACCAAAATCCGGAAATTAGTTTTTTGTTTTTTTATGTGTTTTGGTCAGTTTTAAGACAAAAAAAAAAAAATTTTTTTTACACTGAAAATTTGGGGTCCAGGTTGGACTTAGAAAATTTTGGACCAAAATCCGGAAATTAGTTTTTTGTGTTTTGATGCATTTTGGTCAATTTTAAGAAGAAGAAAAAATTTTAGTCTGAAAATATTTTGTTTGGGACTGAAAATTTCCACACAAAAATAATAATCTACAATGATTGGTCTTAATCTGTAGTCCATTACAGTCACCTTGTAATTCTTTTATTATTGTTGACTGGGCCAAAACAAATACTAATTCCTGTCATATTCATTATTCAGTTGTCTTGGTCACAGCAAGTACTAATTCCTGTCATATCCAAGTTGAGCTACAGAGTCATTGACTCTTTCATTTCTTGGTGCTTTTGCACCACTTTTCTTTTCCAACTCACTTGGGGAAGATCAAAATAGAGAGTATATTTTCTGAGTTAGGGACTTCCACTGTAGTGCAAGCCTGTATTAACCCTTTACCCAATGTAACGGTCAAAACCGGCCAGTGCGATTGAGTTAATTTCCAACAGTTGTGACTGAAATATACTGCTTTGATATTCTGTTGAGTCTGAATTGCAAAATTACACCCAAAATGGCAGTTTACCAGCAGATGCTTTATTCGCGATTGCAGCGGACATTTCGGGTGTAATTCCGAAACTTTAAAATGAAAGGGACTCTGAGGTGTCTTGATAATATTATCAGCTGTCCTCAGATTCTGAAGTGAAGTGTGCATTCGCACATCTCACTTTATCACAGGAAGTGTTAGAATTAACGCACCTCAGCATATGAAATAAATTGACATTTTAAGTGATTGTGGTAATGAGCTGGTTAAGTATCATTGTATTTATCTTGGCAGAGGAAGCACAAATGGCTTGCTTTTGTTTATTTGAAAACAATGTACCTTGCGTCGGTCTTGTATCAAACACTTGCATGCACACTATTTTGAAGGCAAGATGCTATCATGACGTCACCGTGTGCAAACAGCCAATCACTTTGAAGTACAAGTGTAAAACTATAGGGAATCCCTTGGAGTTTCCCAAGAAAAATTTCCTGGTTTTAAATGGCAGGAATGTAATTGGTTGAATGTTCCATGTGACTGATTACGCAACCTTTGTGTAATTAAGTACAAGTGTTGTGGCTTTTCACCTCAGCCTGTTTCTGACAAATTAGACCTTTAGAGGTAAACACAGTTTGGAATGAGAAGTAATAAAGAAAGGTCCCATAGTCTGTGAGGTTAGACAGGATGGTAAAAAGGGAAAGACCCAAATTTAAACCAACAGTTATCCGCACCAGTGAAGTAAATTCATTTTGTGTAAACCGTGATAAACAAGTTGAAATTTCCATAGCTGAGTTAGAAACAACTTCGGTATACAATTACCAATTATGATTTAATTAGCCGATTACAGTTTTGAACATGGTACTGATTATGTATATAAATCGGTATACCCCAAAAAATGGACAACACTATTTGTGTTGTTGTAAAAGTTAAAGTTTGTGTGTTTTTTCTGTTTCTTTTTCAATTTCAATAAAAAAATCGTTAGGGTCGGGTGCTAAATCAGGGTTGGCTGGTCGGTTGAGTAACCGGAACCAAACCATTATATTTTTTTGGCATAACATTATTATTCAGTTAACGCTTTACCTAACATGTAAAGCAGACAACACTTGCAAAACAAAATTCTTGAATAACTACTTTTTCAGTTTTTGCATCAAAAACATAGCTTATGTCCCCTCATTGGAATGAGCTCAACGGGCTTGAGCCAATGATGGGTCATAAGCTATGTTTTTGAGACAAAAATAATGAAAATTAAATGGTAATTTTGAGAATAGTGCTGGCCAGTTTTGGCCGTTATGTTGGGTAAAGGATTAACCAAAAGTTGGTGAATTCCTTCTAATTTGCTGAATATTTATTTGATTAATCTGTTACATCTTGTTTGAGAGAGCTCACAGATCTTCTCTGTCAAACAAAATATAAGGAATTAAATGGTTTGAATATTTTTTCTGAGAGGACAAAAGCACTGGAAAACATGTCATAAAATCAAAACCTTAAATTACTGAATGCCAATGGTTATAACATGAGAAGTTGCATATTGTTTAGAGAGTGCATTCAAAAATTTGTAATTAAAGAAAGGTCTTAACCCTTTACCTACCACGAAAAGCAGACGACACTTGCAAACAAAATTCTTGAATAACTAATTTTTTTCATATTTTGTGTCAAAAATCTAACTTGTGACCCCTCATTGGAATGAGCTCATTTGAATGAGGGGGTCATAAGCTTTGTTTTATGAAAAAATGAAAGAGTAATGAAAATTGAATGGTGAATTTTGTAAATAGCACTGGCCTTTTTTGGCCATTTTGTTGGATAAAGGGTTAAATTTAGTTTAGTTAAAACCTCTGAGATATGAAGTTTTGTAATAACCTGTCCTATATACATACAATGTCACAAAATCAGTTGTGAACCACATCTCTTTGATCTGTATATTTTTTAATTACAGAAAAAGATGAGAAAAACTCACCATCTGCACTATAATTTGGAGATGATGGAGTATTATTATGAAAGGTAGGTGAGTTACTGTGTGATCGATGTGACTTAAGGGACTCTCAGCCTCTCACTAAATGCTTTTATATAAGCCCCAAAATTTATTAGCCATTTGCAGTCTGGACCTGTCGACACCACTGGAAGTAACATATACAGTTGAATGCTCCAAACTACCAGTGTGAAATATTTAGTTATAAGTTTGAGTATTGAGTTAACCTTAGTATGTATTCAATTATATCATGCTTGACAAACAGACCTGTAAATTAAAAAATTTGATGGGAATCTTGAGTGCATCTGATGTCGGCAAAATACATGGACCCCATTTCAGGAGTGTGATGAAAACTTATATGCAAACCCATTTTTAAAAGTGCTGTTCCAGTTTATGTCTTGATTTCAAGCTTGAGAAATGACTGAAAATGGTGCTTACAATGTCAACTCAAAGATTTACACCAATCAAAGAATGTGACAGGAAATGAAAGGAAGAGAGTGCCTTTTTCTCTTTTTGTTAACCCTTTACCCAAAGTAACGGCCAAAACCGGCCAGCGCTATTCTCAAAAATCGCCAATTAATTTTCAAAATATTTTCATTTTTTGTCTCAAAAACATAGGTTATGACCCCTCGTTGGAACGAGCTCGTCGAGCTCGTTCCAACGAGGGGTCATAACCTATGTTTTTGAGACAAAAAATGAAAAAAATTAGTTATTCAAGAATTTTTTTTACAAGTGTCGTATGCTTTTCATGTTAGGTAAAGGGTTAAGCTTGTAGACAATAGAATAATTAATCCAGCTCTGGAGCCAATACTATTTAACTTTTGCACTTGCATTTTCTAGAATTGTATTATCTACCTATTAATATAAATAACTAAAATGAATCATAAGCATTTTAAAATATATGGCAATTTGCCAACTGCCAAATTGCCACATCTCTGAAAATGCTAATGGTTCTTTTAACCCATTTAAAGTCAATACTAGAAAATACTATTCTAGAAAATACAATTGTAAAAGTTTTATAGTATCGACCCCTAAGGCTTCCACGTTTAGACAAAATTGTAAACGTTTAAACGACTGTCTGTAAACGAAACGTAAACGTTTACACGTACTAACAATGCAAGTAGTCAGTATTTGATAGAAGTGTGTAATAATACACAGTATGTCAGTAAGTTCATCATATCTTTGCGTACAGGGCATACAATTTATGTTATTCAGACAGACGATTTACAGTTCGTCCAAAAACGACTTAGACGAACGATCACAGCATGCAGATGCCGAAGGCAAAGTCGCTCAGTCTATGGGGGAAGGGTGGGGGGGGGGGGGGGGGGGGTGTCTGGGGATTCTCCCCCAGGTAAATTTTGAAATTTATGGGGGTCACTGAGCTCATTCTGGTGGGTTCGGGGTGAAATTTCTTGTGTTTTTTCAAACAGTAATGTTGGAGCGTGTTGCCATGGCGCACAATAATGACAATACCGGACTTGAGAGTGGAATGCAATGTCGCAAAAATAAACAAAGTCTACAAACCATGCAGGGGAATCCAAATTTTCAAACACCGCAAGTGCCAGTCTGTCTGTCAAACTCCATAAATTGATCCTAAGATCATCCCATGTGTGAATAATAAATTAATAATCCATGTCAGGTGAACGAAATCATCGAGAACAATTGCGTATCACTTTGGGAATATACATGTAAATCCGAATAAACTAAAACATCCCACACATGTTTCGAAGGAAACACCAAAGATAAGCACGTGCCATGCGGCTCACGTGACTGTGTCACATATGATATCACATGATTTGAAGATGATTTTGTTCGGTTACTGTGGTGGCGGCGCCAGACGGAACCAGTACACAGTTTTTCTGAAGCATTATCAAAATATTGCATTGCAAAGTTGGACATTTTTTTTTTTGTTTCTTTGACTTTCTGCATTAATCTGCAATTTTGAAATTACTCTATTAAAACTTCATTCCGTGTACACGTTTACCAGAACTGTAAACGTTTAATGCCCATAAACGAAACGTTCACGTTTACACATGTAAACGTGGAAGCCTTATCGACCCCTGGTGAATAACCACTTAACTTCGTTGATGTTATTTCGAAAAATAATAGGGAAAATACATGGAACAACATGCACATGTGAGTGGGCTAATCGATATGGCTCGAATGTCAGTGCAGAAGGATAAAACGAGAGGCCACTGACCTCAAGTTTTATCCTTCTGCAATGGTGCAAGTGCCATATCGATTAGTCTATACCCAAGCGCATGTTGTTCTGTGTTTATTACATGCCTTCCCATTTTTAAAAACAGTTATTAAAAGGACACTCCACAATTCATTTGACAACTATCAACAAAAAGAACACATTTTATCACCAACCAAATTTGCGAGGGTACTACTGGCACATAGAGCACATTGGATCTCAGGGAACGATTTTTAGCTATTGCAAGCAATTCAAATTGTAATTGCGGTGCACGATTTGTAGAAAATTCCAGTGAAATTTCACCTCTATTTAAAAACAGTCTATCAACGATTTCCGAACCGCACATGTGTTTGGAACGGATTTTCATTTTCTGCATGGTTTAGTGTTGCTGTAGATGGGGATTTCATAGAACAAGCGTGTATTAAAAATTAAATAACGTCATATCATAATCTGTTTCGACAATCACCAAGTACTATAGATTTTGTTCATTGTGGTCCTTGAAAACCTTGAAAGTGCTTGGATTGAAAAATGTGTTGCAAGGCCTTGAAAGCACTTGAAATATGTGCATTGTCCTTTAAAGTCCTTGATTTTTGAGGATTTGTCAAAGTTTTAATTTGTACAAGCCTGGGAGGTAAGAGAGAATTTTTTGAACATTAAAATGTATCAAGACTTAATGGCCAATCAGTTTTTTTTCGTCATGTGTCATCTTGTTAGTCTAATATCAGTGTGTCTCTCTGCTTTTCAATGTCGAAGGTGAGCAGACTTAACTTTATGCTTCCATGTGTTAACTGATATCTGTATTTAAAATCAGAAGTCTTACTCCAAGCTATATGCATATAGCTTGGATTAGTCTAAAAAATTGTCAAAAAGGTCATTGCAAATGGCTTGGAAAGTCCATAAATTAACCTCATCGTTAATGGTAGAGTGCTAAATTATTTTTGTTTGTCAAAATTTGTTCACATATCTTTGCCTTGTTAAAATATATTGGAAAGTGCCTATAAACAGTCTACCATAAATTGCAACAAGGTAAATCTATACAGATTAAATAATTTTCCTTCAAAGATACATATACTGTGCAGTAGTGTTGAAATAACTCCAGGATTCTGGAGTCGATTAGTCAGCACCCATAAGTCGACTAGTCAGCACCCACTTTCTGCCGCCAAGATTTACATTGCAATACCTCTGCAGTTGAATATTTTTCTCCACTTGTGCACTTTGCTGATGCTGGTTGATAAGTAATAAACTATATAGTGCTGGGCAACATTAGCCAAAATAATGATCCTGGTTTGGTGAAAGAAGATTGCAATGAATGATACAATCACGATATTGTTCTGTTCTGGAGATTGTGTTAGATAGATAGATGGATATTTTATTTTACGATATATCAATAACGTTTTACAATTTACAGATAATCTATATCAAGAAACAAAAAATATTGATACATCGTAGGGAGGTAACATAGCCAGATTGGCTGTCTACCTGTTATCTCCCAGGTAAAGAAAAGAAAACATCGAATGGCACTACCTGTTCGATCTGTTAATAATTAGGACCTGTCGTGTCCCTGCTGCCAGCTTATGAGGAGATTTTGTCGAAAGTAAGTGCCAGGGTCTCGAGCTCCAAGCGTAATTAAGAAGTGTGCTTATTCTGGTAAATAGTGTTAATACAGTTTACTGTACTCAATGCAATAGACTCAGCCTTCTTAATCATAAATATGTTGAACACATATACTTGGGTCTCAGTTTAATAATAACTTTGATTGAAAATGTGTGTTGTGAACTTGTGACAGTGTATGGTGTACAGATAGATAGGCCCTAGGGCTGCAACGATATGCTTCCCTAATGATACGATATGTATCATAATTCATTGTAAACAATACAATATGTTATCATGATACACATTATCTCTCATGGCATGCAACTACAGCTGTCAGCTACTTTGGGGACAGCATGTATTCATTTGCAGTAGCTTACTTGTATTACAAATTTGGTTGCACTCTTTAAACAATAGGTAATTTCTCAATGTGATAACTCATGACATTAAGTAATTTAAGATTTTCATTTTATGGCTTATTTTTCAGTGCATTTTTTCCTCAGAAAATATGTTCTAAACACTTAATCCCTTCTTATATCTTGACAGAGCTCTGTTAATCAAATAAATATTTAGTACAATAGAGGGAATTAACCAAATTTTGGTTAACTGAATAATCCCTTTAAGGGCTTATATTTATTTATTTATTGGTGTTTACGGTCACATACTTATGCACAATCGCTAATGGTGGCCGTGACAGATTTATGTGTGGAGGAAGCCAGAGTACCTGGAGAGAACTTTAAGGGCCTATTTATCTCTATCAATGTTAGCATGCAAACACAAGGTTTCTCTGAACGAGTTTTCAATATACAAGAAGTTGTTGTGTACGATATTTCTATAAATTTATTGTATAGCGATACATATTGAATAGTGAGCATTATATCTTGATTCAACTGTATCACGATTAATCGTTGCAGCCCTAATAGGCACAAAATGTATCAAGATGTAATGTTCATTTTTCAACTTTTTACCTCCCTTGGTTTAAAGCTGGGAGGTTAACCGCAACCACAGGTCTGGGTCGGTAATGAGAGACTACCGAAAATTGCAACCGCTCTCCAATAAACTCAACCGCAAATTCTGTTTTAAAATTCCAGTGCGTTTTAAAATACTGCACGTAATATAATTACCAGAATGACCACACAATTCTCTTGATATCAAATGCAATATCTACGAATCTGCTGGCCACCGTCAAATAATTTCTGTATATGTTTGAATGGAATTAAAAACAAAACTGATGTACACTATACATGCACCAATGACATTTTCAAGACTGTAAGCCAAGATTTGAGTTGATACTCATGTTGTGGTCATGATTAGCCATTGTGCAAAAATATGTGACCTTAAACACCAGTAAATAAATAATAAATACACGAAACTCAACATGATGTTCATTAATATTCATGACCTGTCAACACCACAGCTGAAGCATTGTAAAATGGTCATCAGTTTATCAAATGCAGTTTTTTTTTAAGATCTGTAACTTGCCACTTACTCTTCATGTATACTGTCTAGTGCTGAAACGATTGTTCGACTAGTTGACCTCGACTCGATTACTAAAAAAGTCGCCGCTGAAATTCGCCAGTCAACTAGTCGGCACCTTCATTACAGAGATCATTGTTAGGTATAAGTGTCAGACATACAAAACTCTGATTGGCCAAAACTGACAGTAAAGTCGGCAGAACCCTATTTTTCGGAAAACTGAGGCACAATATATTGTTCATTTTAACCCAACTCACGAAAAATTTACAATTCCGGCACTTGCTTCTATATTTGTTTAAAGGTTTACTTTCACGCTCATGTTTAATCTAATTTGTTACATTATATGACGGTATTGGTCAGGCCTTAAAATAACCGGATTCGCATCGCATTTTGCGATACAAATCGCCTATTTAGCGACGGAATTCATAATTTGGAATCGCATTTTGCAAATAACGTTAAATATTGTCAAATTCATTCAATTAGCGATGTATCACCAAAGATTTATTCGGCTTCCATTATAGCTACGAGAACTTACTATCAAGTAAGAAAAAAAAACACTTATCTATGACCTATCTTCATGAATATGAATTACCTAAACAAGCCTATTTAACATAATTCTTTCCTAATATGGCGATGTGAGTGAAAATAATACAGGAATTCAGCCAATTAAATAGTGTATTTTATTCTGGCGCCAAATGATTTATATCCACGTCATCTGATTGGAAGTCTTCAGTCCAATGCTACATTCTCTGTCATTCGGTGAAATTTATAATATTTTTTTATTTGAAGAATCGGTATATCAAAACTAGACTGCGTTTTGGCACCGTATTTCACAGACATGTGTTTATGACATATCTACATACTGTGCCTAAGTTTTAATCACATACGTGAAGTATTTGAAAAGTTATTTTTAATTGAAACTGCCAAAGTGACAGGAAACTCAAAATGCACAATGTGTATTCTATTTCTGAAGAGAGACAGAGGTGAACCACGTGGTCTGTGACGCTTCGCACGAAATGACATAAAACCTAAAAATAACTCTTGAACTGCCCCGTGTGAATGAAACATTTCAAAATAGTAGGGGTAATTTTCTAAGAAATGAATATCAATATATCCCCTTCTGTATTTGTTTTGAAAGTTTTTGATCTCATAAATATTTTCCACAACTAAGAAATATACCTGGCATTTATCATACATTCAAGCATGGGCACAGATCAGAGGTGGATGGAGGGGATGACATGTCAACAAAACTTCAAATCAGATTACTTGCCAAGTTGCAAATTACAGTACATGTCGAAATAAGTTGTAGCATTTCACTGAACAACTATGCATTTTTTTAACACTTGGTACCGTTTATGTCCATGTATAAGTCACACTTTTTTACCTGGAAAATGTCCGGTTATAAATTACGCACACATGCACCAGGTAAAGTCAGTTTCAGTAGCACCAACAATGCTTATGTAGGACAACAATTTGAAAACAGTTTGCGCTATAACCTGCACATTTGTTGTATTTTTATTGGTTTTTCCAAAACGTTCTCATGTTCTGGAAAAAAACAACATAAACACAAGAACTGTGCAGGTTACGGCGCAAATGATGCTCTGATTCTGAAACTATGAAGTTTCAGTCACAAACGAGTGTTGGATTTTCTTGACAGGGATGAAAACATTGGGGTGATAAACAACGAAAAACAAATAAATGCGAGTATTTTTTAAATCTTTAATAATAATTTTCCTTTATTCTTTTATCTTATTCACCACGTGACAACTTGTGAAAACTATTTCCGTTGCATCCCAAACTGCCGCAAATTAGCAAAACATAACTTGCAACTAATTCTTGTTGACTGCATATATTTGAAAGTGGGTGTGCGACTTATACATGGGCTTTAGGCAAAAGGGAGGAATTCCAAGTGTGAGTTGGGGGTGCGACTTATACGCGGGGGCAACTAATACACGGACATATACGGTAGGTAATCTTGTATTTTCGTAGCAAAACGGGCCAACTAGTCGACTTTAAGTCCATTACTACCAGCGACTAGTCGCCTTTCGAAAATAGCTAATTGTTTCAGCACTAATACTGTCGGATATATTTATTCCTACACACAATTTTCAAACCTTGTACATCAAAATTGGTTTCAAATTCACAGTTGAAGTTGGATGGAAATTTAGGATTAAAATCACATAAATGAGCAACTTTTACATTGTAAAATTTTGAGGGTCGGCATAATTTTTTAGGGTCGGTCGTGCTATCTTAAACACAGTTTTGTGTTTTTTTTGCCTGACATTTTACAACATTACAGGCATAGATATGTTATAATTACTTATTCAGTTGATACAATCAACAAAAGATGCCTTGTTAGTGGAAGATGTAATTATAGGGCCGATCTGATAGGAAAATGCAGATAGTTTCTTTTTGTTCATGGACTACCAAAAACTGCAACAGCAACCAAGGTTTTTTTTATTTAAAAAACCGAAACCGCACCCGAAGTGTAAATCCTACAATTTTCCAGCTCTACCCTTGATGAGCTTTTCTGATATTTACTGGAATGCAGGCAACATTGGATAAACATATCAAGGGAGATAATTGAATTGAACAACAAATTTTACAAACTGAAAATGTGTCTGTGACAACCATGTGATATACATGATGCATAACATTCATCTACCATTGAAAAAAAGATTTTCTTTTTTCTCCATTTTATTCTCTTATTGTGTTGTGATGTCTGCATCATGAAAGCATACTGCAGACTACCGGCTGAACACATTGTATTTATTCTTTTATGTTATGTACTCAATGCAATGTTGTGTTATCGAAGGCCAGTGACATCGATCAGCCAGGAAACATCCCAGCCACTATCAAAAACAAAATCAGCCCATTTATTGTGTTAATAAAGCTCATTAGTGTTAACTCTTGTTTTTCAAACACTTCTAAAATAGACAGGAACTGCATTCTTTGAGCAGTGTTAGGTTTTTGCCATTCCAGGACGGCATGGGAAATGATTTCTTGACATGACGATATTTTGATTTTTAGCTTAACTTGACAAAAGTCAAGATAAGCTATTGCCATCACACGTGCGGAAGTCTGTTAGTCTGTGATTCTGTTCACATTTTCCTTTAGCACAGGCTACACCCCGTAGTTCTTGTCTGATTGTCACGAAATTTCATATGCAGGTTTGTCGTCATGTCTGTATGAGATCGTCCCCTTTTGGTCGCGATCGGAAAAACCAGTATGGCTGCCCGAGCCCAAAAACACCAAACCATTATCACAGTCTACAGGTCGTATTTATGAAGGGATTTCATTGTAACTTGGTAGGTTGACTTCATATAATGTCTAGATGAGAACGTCCCCCTTTGGACTCGATTCGGCAACTGTGACGGCTACAGGAGCCTGAAGCCCGAAAACCTTTAGCACAGACTACAGATCATATTTATGAAGGGACTTCATTGTAACTTGGTAGGATGACTCCAAATAATGTCTGGATGAGAACGTCCCCTTTCGATCGCGATCATTCAGCCTTGATGGCTGCCCAAGCCCAAAAACCTTTAGCATAGTCTATAGGTTGTATTTATGGAAGGATTCATTGTAACTTGTTAGGTTGACTCCATATAATGCCTAGATGATGACATCTCCTTTTGGTCGTGATTGGTCAACTGTGACGGCTACAGGTGCCCAAAGCCCTAAAACCTTGAGCACAGTCTACAGGTCATATTTATGAAGGGATTTCATTGTAACTTCGTAGGATCACTCGAGATGATGCCCAGATGAGAATGTCCACTTTCGGTTACGATCATTCAACCATGATGGCTGCTCAAGCCCGAAGCCTGGAAACCTTTAGCACAGTCTACAGGTCATATTTATGAAGGGATTTCATTGTAGCTTGGAAAGATGACTCCAAATAATGGCTAGATGTGAGCGTCTCCTTTTGGTCGCGATCATTCAGCCATGATGGCTGCCCGAGCCCAAAACCCTTTAACATAGTCTGTAGGTCGTATTTATGGAAGAATTTCATTGTAACTTGTTAGGATTAGTCCATATAATGCCTAGATGATGACATCCCCTTTTGGTCGTGATTTGTCAACTGTGACGACTACAGGGGCCCAAAGCCCGAAAACCTTGAGCACAGTCTACAGGTTTTATTTATGAAGGGATTTCATTGTAACTTCGTAGGATCACTCCAGATGATGCCCAGATGAGAATGTCCCCTTTTGGTTGCAATCATTCAACCATGATGGTTGCCCAAGCCTGAACCCCAAAAACCTTGAGCACAGTCTACAGGTCATATTTATGAAGGGATTTCATTGTAACCTGGTAGGTTGATTTCATATAATGTCTAGATGAAAACGTCCCCTTTTGGACGTGATAGGGCAACTGTGACGGCTACAGGGGCCCGAAGCCCGAAAACCTTTAGCACAGTCTACAGGTCATATTTATGAAGTGATTTCATTGTAACTTGGTAGGATGACTCCAAATAATGACTAGATGAGAATGTCCCCTTTTGGTCGCGATCGTTCAGCCTTGATGGCTGCCCGAGCACAGAAACCTTTAGCATAGTCTATAGGTCTTTTTTATGGAGGGATTTCATTGTAACTTGTTAGGTTGACTCCATATAATGCCTAGATGATGACATCCCTTTTGGGTTGCGATTGGTCAACTGTGACGGCTACAGGTGCCTGAAGCCCAAAAACCTTGATCACAGTCTACAGATCATATTTATGAAGGGATTTCATTGTAAGTTCGTTGGATCACTCCAGATGATGCCCAGATGAGAATGTCTACTTTTGGTTGCAATCATTCAACCATGATGGCTGCTCGAAGCCCAAAAACCTTTAGCACAGTCTTCAGGTCATATTTATGAAGGGATTTCATTGTAACTTGGTAGGTTGACTTCATATAATGTCTAGATGAGAACATCCCCTTTTGGACACGATTGGGCAACTGTGATGGCTACAGGGGCCCGAAGTCTAAAAACCTTTAGCACAGTCTATAGGTCATATTTATGAAGGGATTTCATTGTACCGTGGTAGGATGACTCCAAATAATGTCTAGATGAGAACATCCCCTTTTGGTCGTGATCATTCAGCCTTGATGGCTGCCCAAGCCCAAAAACCTTTAGCATAGTCTATAGGTCGTATTTATGGAAGGATTTCATTGTAACTTGTTAGGTTGACGCCATATAATGCCTAGATGATGACATCCCCTTTTGGTCGTGACTGGTCAATTGTGACAGCTACAGGGGCCCAAAGCCCAAAAACCTTGAGCACAGTCTACAGGTCATATTTATGAAGGGATTTCATTGTACCTTCATAGGATCACTCCAGATGATGCCCAGATGAGAATTCCCCTTTTGGTTGCTATCATTCAACCATGATGGCTGCCCGAGCCCAAAGCCCAAACACCTGTAGCACAGTCTACAGGTTATATTTATTGTAACTTGGTAGGTTGACTTCATTTAATGTCTAGATGAGAACGTCCCGTTTTGGTTGCGATCATTCAGCCTTGATGGCTGCCCAAGGCCAAAACCCCAAAACCTTTAGAATAGTCTATAGGTCATATTGATGGAAGGATTTCATTGTAACCTGTTAGGTTGACTCAGATCATATTTATGAAGGGATTTCAGTGTAACTTGGTAGGATGACTCCAAATAATGACTAGATGAGAATGTCCCCTTTTGGTCACGATCATTCAGCCTTGATGGCTGCCCAAGCCCAAAAACCTTTAGCATAGTCTATAGGTCTTTTTTATGGAAGGATTTCATTGTAACTTGTTAGGTTGACTCCATATAATGCCTAGATGATGACATCCTTTTTGGGTTGTGATTGGTCAACTGTGACGGCTACAGGTGCCTGAAGCCCAAAAACCTTGATCACAGTCTACAGATCATATTTATGAAGGGATTTCATTGTAACTTCATAGGATCACTCCAGATGATGCCCAGATGAGAATGTCTCCTTTTGGTTGCAATCATTCAACCATGATGGCTGCTCGAAGCCCGAAAACCTTTAGCACAGTCTTCAGGTCATATTTATGAAGGGATTTTATTGTAACTTGGTAGGTTGACTTCATATAATGTCTAGATGAGAACATTCCCTTTTGGACACGATTGGGCAATTGTGATGGCTACAGGCGCCGAAGCCTAAAAACCTTTAGCACAGTCTACAGGTCATATTTATGAAGGGGTTTCATTGTACCTTGGTAGGATGACTCCAAGTAATGTCTAGATGAGAACATCCCCTTTTGGTCGCGATCATTAAGCCTTGATGGCTGCCCGGGCCCAAAAACCTTTAGCATAGTCTATAGGTCTTTTTTATTGAAGGACTTCATTGTAACTTGTTAGGTTGACTCCATATAATGCCTAGATGATGACATCCTTTTTGGGTTGTGATCGGTCAACTGTGACAGCTACAGGGGCCCGAAGCCCGAAAACCTTGAGCATAGTTTACAGGTCATATTTATGAAGGGATTTCATTGTAACTTCGTAGGATCACTCCAGATGATGCCCAGATGAGAATTCCCCTTTTGGTTGCGATCATTCAACCATGATGGCTTTCCAAGCCTAAAGCCCAAACACCTTTAGCACAGTCTACGGGTAATATTTATGAAGGGATTTCATTAATGTCTAGATGAGAACGTCCCGTTTTGGTCACGATCATTCAGCCTTGATGGCTGCCCAAGCCCAAAACCCCAAAACCTTTAGCATAGTCTATAGGTCATATTTATGGAAGGATTTCATTGTAACCTGTTAGGTTGACTCCATATAATGCCTAGATGATGTCATCTTCTTTTGGTAGTGATTGGTCAACTGTGACGGCCCAAAGCCTGAAAACCTACGACCATATATATGAAGGGATTTCATTGTAACTTCGTAGGATCACTCCAGATTATGCCCAGATGACAACGCCCCAATTTGGTCGCGATCATTCAACCATGATAGCTTCCCGAGCCCGAAAAACTTTAGTATAGACTACAGGTCGTATTTGCGAAGGGATTACATTGTAACTTAGTAGAATGACTCAGTATAATGTCGAGATGAGGACGTCCCTTTTTAGTTGCAATCGGTCTACTGTCATGGCTACACAGGCCTGAAGCCTGAAAACCTTTAGCACAGTCTACAGGCCATATTTATGAAGGGATTTCATTGTAACTTGATAGGATGACTCGTTTTGGAATAATTTAACTGAAACTTGGTAATTTTTGTTGACATACGTTAACTGTGAGGGTCACATACATTAACTGTGAGGTCATATTAACCCACCCCTCAGCGCTTCAGTGCAGTGTACACCTCATATTATTTTTATTAAAAACATAGCATACAGGGAACAGAAATTAACATATTCCCAATTATCACAATTCTTGTCTTATTTCATAATCCTTTCATAAACATTGAACATTATCCTTTTCATCAAACACAACACACAAGTTGAGCTACAGTGTCATTGACACTTTCATTTCTTCCTGCCAAATTATACAGTGTCACAAATACAACTCAAGGCATATTATAACCATGTTACGTTGAAATATGAAAGTCTGACAGTCGATTTTACAAATCAAAATCCATTGCTGCACGCACAGTTCAGAGAATTTCTGCTTTCAGGTCAAATGTCACAGCCAGCTAAAAATATAATTACTGGCGCCATGTTATCTGCTTCCCAGACCCGCAGCAAGAACAATTGTTTCAAGATGTTTTGTGGGAATGGTAGATGAGGAAGGAGTGAGTAGGAGAAATTCACACAAGGGGGGGGGGGGGGGGGGAAATTCACACAAGGGGGGGGGGGGGGTTGGGGAGTGGGGGATAATATAGGGCATTTACCAGCGGCATAGATACAGCCAGGCGATTTTTGTACATTGCACGGGATTCAGAGTGTTAGTATTCATGTTTCAAATACAGTCAAATGGAAATAATATTGTTTATCTAATAATTTGTAATAAAACAAATTCTGAATAACAAAGTCAGTCCACCAAAAATAATTTAGCCCACAAAGTAATGAAATAAGCTGAGAAATTACATTCGCCAGTTCCCATGCTTATGGACTAGGGCCCTGTGTTGTGAAAGTGCATAAAAGCATCAAGGGAGATAATTTGTTCGCTGCCAGTTAGAGGAATTACCCGGATGCAGTTTTAGTTTACAGTTGGTTTCCATGAAGATTATTGATTATTGTTATTTCGTCTGCTATCATCATCATCGTCAATCATCATTATTCACATTGTAATTAAAGGTAAGTTTCATGCATGTTTAGGATTTACATATTCATATTTAATGTGACACCATGAATTTTCACATTACTGGCGTTAGCTCGTAAATCTTTGGATTTCTTTGTGGGTTCACGTTTTCTCTTTCGGAAAGGCCGCGACGCGCTATTGTCTTTTCGTTTTTCGCTTTTCATGTTTCATGAGTTGCTTTTCATGTCGCTCCGTAATAATTTTTTTGGCCAGTCATGCGACGCTGATAATTGCGTGACAATTCTACGAAATTAATTTGGTGATTGATATTTTTGTATCTTTTTTGACGATCACATGACCATGCACATTGATTGACCACGTCGGTCTCCGCGTCAATTGTTTCGGTTTTTCCTGCGGAATATCTTTGGGCCACTGGCTTGTTTACATTCAATAATTCCTTCATTTCGCCACTAGCGTCTAGTGTTGACATTCTTGTCACTATTTCTTCCTCGCTTACAGCTATTATTATTCCATTCTTTCCAAGCAGGGGGAAAGGTTACATATTGTGTACGAAATTGGTAAACAAAAACAAATAAATAAAATATGTCAAAGGTCAATGTTAACACTGCACCATACGGGGAATTACAGGTCATACCAAAAGTGGGCCCAAAAATAGCCCAGCACATCATACTTTTGCGGAGAGAAATCGGGTGCATCACTCGAGACGATCGAGACGATCTTCTGCAAATCCCCAAATTTTCGGGATCAAGGGACCAATGGGCTAAAATTGATTTCACACCACCCACCCCGGGTGTTCAGGTTGACAATTCATTACCACCAACATTTGACCCACCCAAGGATGGAGAGCAAACAGAGGGAGTGGCATCACCCACCTTTCCACCATCACCACCACTTTCTGGACCTTTGGCTTCCAAATACGATCCAGAATATTCTGTTGTTGGGCAGGGTGAGGTACCCGTGGTTTATCGTTTTGAGGAGGGGGTCAAACCTCATTTGGATTTATCACTTGAAGACAAAGACATTCCACGCAGTAGCATGGGTTTACCAGTGTCTGGTCACACATGTGACTTAACTACCCCAACTCATGTAACTACACATCCACATCTCTATGGGGACAAACAGTTGATTCGATCGGAAGCGGCTGATGTGTCTGTTCGAGACCAGGTATCCTGGGCTGACCGAGCAGATGCTCTCAATGCTGCCCGATCTTTTCTTACAACACAGGTGCAACCTTCACCATCCACGTCAGTCTCTGTACCAATGTGGCAAACTACACAACCTGATCTTAATAGTGGTGTCTACAGTCAAGCAGCTGCCCACACAATGGGTTTGGGGCTGCCCCCGGTTAGCCAAAGCACAATCCAACTGACTCAACCGAGCCCTATGAATTATGGTACTCAAGTAGACAGGGTCCCTCGACAATCTGGTGTTGAGGCATGGCAGGTGGGCAATCTGGGAGTTCCCCCGGGACCACCCAAACCCATGGATCATGGGTTTGCCCAACCCGACGCTATGACATTCCCTGGGATGGGGGTGCCGCCTCTACAAAACATGCCTGTCTACACCATGGCAAACACTTTGCAGGGTAGCATCATTGGAGCAGGGTACATACACCATGATCCAAAGTTTCCTCCACCTACTGTAAGTGCGGCCTTACCAGCACCCTATACTCCAGTGTTTGGAGCGGGGGCCGGTTATCTTGGGTATTCAAGTTTAGGGAGATCCCAGCCAACTCAATCAATTCATGGTTGTTCTCAAGTTATCACACCTGGGGTGGCACAATCAGGTGTTCACTCAAGCTTTCTGTGTCAGAACAGGTCAGTGCCACCGGTGCTGCAACAAACCATAGGACATCAACCTCCAGTACACTATTACGCTGCACCCCCAGTGAATCAGGGTTTGGGTTATCAATTCATGCCAGGTTATGGACAAACATATCCAACACCAGGGTTTGGTGATAGGCGTGATTGCGATGACCAATACAGGGGTCGTACATGTAGATTACCACGCATGCCGAAAGGGTTCTACTATGACGGCACCGAAGCCTGGCAGCCTTTTAAACTAAAATTTCAATATCATGCCAACTCACAAGAATGGGGACCAGAAGAACGAAAACAGGCCCTCTGTTGGTGCCTCCGGGGTAAAGCGAGTGAATATTTCACTTTATTAACAGAGCGGAATCCCTATGCTACAGTTGATGAGTTACTTCGGGGGTTAGAAAACCGTTTCAGATTTCATGATTTGCCCGAAACTTTGCAGCTTGTCTTTCAGCAAGCGAAACAGAAAACAAGTCAAACTTTAGAGGAATGGGCAGAGACTGTTCTGTCTCTAGCCACCCGAGCGTTTCGGGAATGCTCGCCTGAATTTACATTCAGGCAGGCCATACTGAAGTTCTGCCAGGGGTGCAGTGATACACGTGCTGCAGAGCTGGTAGCCATGGAGATGCCGCAGACCATGGAACAGGCTATCAATCGTGTTCGCTGGCATCAACATAATTACGCCGCAATTCACGGAAATAAATCACCGCGACGTGACGTGCGACAAGTGTCTTCGGACACCGATGACGATAGCATGCCAGTCAGAGCTGTCAAATCACCAGGGCGGGGTAGACCTAGACAACGGTATTTCAAAGGACGCAATGAGGGTTCAGATTCGGAAACAGGTGAGTCACCAGGACCCAGAAATTCGTCCCCTAGTATGCAAAATAAAAAATACACAGGTGCATTCGCTGCTGCCAAAGCACGCATACTCGCAGTTGAAACTGGGCTAGGTAGTCTGGAGAAAAAGGTTGATCGATTAGCTAGTGCTTTCGAAAAGTTTGCATCAAAATTTGGCCAAGAAAATACTCTAAAATCTGAGTCATTTAAAAGTTTGAATAAGCCAACATCACCAAATGATCATTCGGAAAGCAGGTCAAGGTCACCATCTCCAATTATTTGTTACCTCTGCAAAGGTCAAGGCCATTATCAAAGAAACTGTCCATCTCGAGATCCTGAGAATAGGACAAGTAAACATCGTGTAAAATTTGAGACTTCAAACGAGAAAGGAGCGGACCCAGAGGTCTGATCTCGTTCCAACCAGAAAACGACCTCGTTAACATGAACGACACAACCAGTGACATGGGCATGAATGAGTTAACCATTCAACGGGTTAAATCTCCCTCAACGATTGAGGTCCAAGTGTCTATTTCAGACGCCAGCGTGAACGCTGTGGTCGACACCGCAGCCGATGCTACTATCATGTCAGATAGGTTTTTCAATGCACTCAAACATCAACCTCCCATTATTAAGCAACTAAGTTTAATACCGCAGCAAGAAACAACAAAATGACAGGGAGTCTAGTGGGACCCATCAAAATTGTTATTGGCGATCTGGTTTTTAACGAAAAAATTGATGTCGCTCAATAGAAGACGACATGCTATTGGGTGTGGACTTCCTAAAGAAACATGGTGCCCAGATAGACATGAATGCAGGCTCTATTTCTTTGGACAGATGTAGGCTTCCTACAGTCCAACGGGAAACCGCAAAAGAGCACACAAGGGTTGCGAGGGTCATAGTGGAACATCAAACGGTAATTCCGGCCCGGTCAGTGGCACTACTTCAGTGCGAAACTGTTCCACCGGTCGCAGACTTCCTCATTGAACCCGTGGTAAAACACGATCCCATTGTGCTCCCCACCTTAGATAAGGGTTATATGCCCCCTACAGTTTGTTTCATAAATTCAGCGGATGTTGATGTTGAGTTACACAAGGGTGAGTGTATTGAAGAAGCTTTTGAACTTAGCGAGGTGGTGTTAGATATAAATGACGAGTATGGCAAATTCAGTGTCGATAACACAGAGCTTTGTGAAAATGCTGAGGTTGCCAGCGTTAGTCAAGTTTTAAAAACTGCCGAGTCGAGCAGCGAAAGAACTAAAAATAGTAACCAGCGAGAGAGTGCGTCTGAACTTCCAGAACATGTTTGCGATCTTTTTGAACGTTCCGCAAAATTGATTTCACCAGAGTTCGCGTCGAAACTGAAATTACTACTTGCCAAGTTCCACGATGTCTTCGCTAAAGACGAACTTGACTTAGGGACATTCAATACCATCGAGCATAGCATACCATTAGTAGAGGGAGCTCGTCCCATCAAACAAGCGATGCGTCGAACACCGGCATGTTTTGCGGATCAGGAAGAAAGTCATCTGAAAAAACTTTTAGAAGCCAAAGTCATCGAACCCTCAATGTCTGAGTGGGCGTCGGCTCCGGTTTTAGTATGAAAACGAGACTCTTCAATGCGTTGGTGCGTCGATTATCGACGTTTGAACGAAGTTACCCGAAAAGAGGTGTACCCGTTGCCTCGCATTGATGACTGTCTTGACACTTTGAGCGGAAACTCATGGTTCGGACGGGCAGATTGTCTCGCGGCGTATCATCAGGTATCCGTACGAGAGAAAGATCGCCCTAAAACTGCTTTTTTGACCAAGTACGGTACTTTCCAGTTCCTAAAAATGCCCTTTGGCCTTTCAGGGTCACCGTTTACCTGGTGTAGAGTCATAAATTTGGTACTCCAAGGGTTAAATTGGGATATGTGCCTTGGGTACATTGACGACCTGGTTATACTGGGAAGTACTGAAGCCGAACATCTCGGAAACATTGAAAAAGTACTCCAACGGTTTAGGGAATATGGTCTGAAATTAAAGCCTAGCAAGTGTGACTTTTTCCAAAAAAGTATCGAGTTCTTGGGTAGGGAGATTAGTGAAGAAGGAGTTAAAATGCTGGACTCCTCAGTGAAGGTGGTACAAGACTGGCCTGTGCCCCAGAGCATGAAAGATGTTGAGAGTTTCTGCGGCCTTGTCAATTACCACCGCTCCTTCATCAAAAACTATGCTGAGTTAGCTAGCCCATTGTATGAGGTGACTGGGAAGCATAAGTTCAAGTGGGGTGTAGAGCAACAGTCGGCGTTCGACAATCTCAAAGAGGCGTTGACGTCTCCACCTGTTCTTGCATTGCCAACGTCCGAAGATCTGTTTGTCTTGAACACGGATGCAAGTAACTTTGCTATTGGTGGTGAACTACTGCAACTCCAAAATGGTGAGGAGAAAGTGGTAGCCTATGGTAGTTTCATATTATCTCCACAGCAGAGGCGGTACTGTACTACACGACGCGAGCTTCTTGCAGTAGTGCGGTTCACTCGCCAGTTCTGCCATTATTTGTTAGGTAGAAATTTCATCCTCAGGACCGACCACAGTAGTCTACGTTGGATCATCAACTTCAAGGAGCCACAGGGTCAACTAGCCTGCTGGTTAGAGGAGCTAAGTATGTATAGTATGGTAATCCAACATTGCAAGGGATCGTTGCATTTGAATGCGGACGCTCTGTCCAGGATTCCAGTAGAGGGCTCTTGCGAGGAATATGTTCCAGGATCATCTCTGGGTAATCTCCCTTGTGGTGGGTGCAAATTCTGTACTAGGGTCCATAACAGTTGGGCAAAATTTGAAAATGATGTGGATGATGTGGTTCCTCTTGTAAAAGGCTCGGCAATATTTCAGGCGGATGACACCATCCAGGCGATTCGTCAGGTTATGGGTGTTGAACCAAGTGAAATACCAACAATGCCAGAGCTATTATGGGGATCTGAGGAAACTTGGGAAGATCCAAGATGGCCAACAGGTTCTATATGTCCAGACACTGGGTGGGCTCATTCTCAACTAGACCTTGAACTGCTAACAGGTACGCAACCTGAGCTCAAGGTAATGCGGACCTCACAGGACCATGACCAATCACTTTTGGCAAATGTGTGTACTCTGGAGGAGCTCATTGAAGTCGAGCGCCAGGATCCAGATTTAGCACCAGTGATTGAGTGGTTAGAAACTGGAGACGAGCCTAGCGAGGGAGAATTGTTCATAAGCAGCCCAGCCACCAAATACATCTGGATCAACAGGCAACGCTTCTTGATAAAGGATAATCTTCTGTACAAAATCCGACGGGATTCAAGCCAGGCTCTGGTTATTCCTAGTCAGTTTGCTGCAGAAGTATTGACCCTTGCTCATGATATACCTGCTTCAGGTCACCAAGGGGTGGTTCGCACCCGGGAACGTGTGCGGACAACTACTATTGGTATGGGGTCAGTCAGGACATAGAAACCTTTGTGGCTGCCTGCCCACAGTGCAATCAGGGTAAAAAACCGAACCGACATTCCAGGTGGGAACAGGTTACTTACCATGCAAGGGCCCCAATGGAAAGGGTTCATGTTGACTTTTTGGGTCCCCTAACGGAAAGCCACAAAGGAAATAAGTATATCATGGTTATGACATGTCAGTTTACGAAGTGGGTAGAGTTTATTCCACTTCCAGATCAAACGGCCGAAACTACAGCTTACACTGCAGTCAACAAGTTCTTCTCTCGATTCGGCTGCCCATTGCAAATTTTCTCGGATCAAGGAGCAAATTTTGAGTCAAAATTGTTCACAGCACTGTGTGAAGTGCTCCAAATCCACAAGGCGTGAACCACACCTTACCGTCCCTCAGCAAATGGGGCGGCGGAACGTCAGAATTGAACGTTAATGAATGCTGTCCGCTGTTATGTGGATAAAGGTCAGAAAAGCTGGGACAGATTTCTGCCCCAGCTTGCCGGAGCGATCAGGTCGTCGCCACATCGCCGCACAGGTTTTACGCCAAATAAAATGATGCTTGGTCGTGAGGTAAATCACCCGTCTGATCTCGTGTTTAATTTCCAGCCAAAAAAACCTGAGCATGAAAACGTGGCTGAGTATGTGCAAACATTGGTGAAAGAAATAAAACAATGCCACGAGGTAGCTTGAGAGCACCTTAAAGTAGAGTGTAAAAAGATGAAGCGAGATTATGACATCAGGACGAACAAGTATGAATATAAATTGGGCGATCTGGTATACCTACTTGACACAGCAACAAAGAAGGGTAAGAGTAAAAAACTTGCACCTTCATGGAAGGGGCCTGGCATCATTGCTAAGGTGTACACGCCATATTTGTACAAGATCTTCCTGAAAAATGCAGTGATCGTTATAAACCATGACCGAATTAAGAAATGCCATGATCGGACCTTACCACCCTGGTTGACCAAATGTCTAGAACGTTTTCGTCAAACGGGAGACGTCACATGGGAGAGATCCACAAGTGAGTTTTGTATATGTAAGCAAAAATGGGGTGGAAAATTCATGCTCCAATGTGATTTTTGCGAAAATTGGTTTCATGGCAAATGTGTGAGTATCACTCAGGAAGAAGCCGATCAGATTGATATTTATCGATGCCCAAACTGTTGAGTTGTTAGTTGGGCTATCAGCATCAAAGCTAATGGTGTCTCTTCTACAATTTCAGAATGAGCGAGTTAGATGAAGACATGTTGTTGTCCAGTGATGTGAGCTCCCCGCCTAATGGTGCTTTGCAGGATGTCACAAGTGAATTAACTGTTGATAAACAATCACCGCCCCAAAGCAATATAGAGGAGTCTACTGATGTCGCACCAGTCATTCAGGAGTCCTTGATAGATGGTGTGGTCTCCATGAGTATCAACTATGGAGGAACTGGTACACAGATGAATCGTGATGGTATGGTGGCGTCCACCCAGGCCATCACCGAGACAAGTTTTCCCGCCACACACTGTAAAGTTGGACAGGGAAACACAACTGACGAGACAAGGGTGGCGTCCACCCCTAGTCAGGAACGAACAAAGAAACCCCGCTGTTTCCGGTGTGGATAGTAAAATGCCATTAGGATCTGTTGAATATGACCCTGACAGGTGCCCACTTCGGGACTGTGATAGAAATGTCAAGGGCCAGCAGAAACAGCATTTTTACTCACAGCATGTTAAGCCTTGTTGGTGGCCCTTAGAGCAGCGTTATGGGCCCATGCCTCAGGTTTTTAGGCAGCAGATTAGGGAGGACCTGAACCATTTTTCATTAGTCTTATGCCCGAGTCGGGTGGTCCCAGATACCAGAACAGAAGCGCAACGTCTGCGTCAGCTGAGAGCTCTTCTCTATGAAAATGTGGATTATCGAGCACTACCAACTCCCTTTCTGATTGGGCAGGGAGATAAACAGAACATCCTACGATTCGCATCGGATCTTGGAGACGAGGTTCCTGAGGGTGGTCCATCGATATCACCTTATATCAATGCAAACTGCTGCTTACTACACTGGCGTGTACTAGCCGCCATATTAAATAAATTGCCAGATGCTGAAAGAGAGACTTTCAAATGCTCCATTGTGCCAGTGTGGCTCATAGAGATCATGCGGAGTAGGCTGATGAAAGGACACATTCCAAAGGGGGACATCGAGGAGGCCAGGGAATTGATCTGAGAAGGTATGAGACCAGAGACGGCTCCCAGCGCATTGCCAGCGGCCATCATTATTAGGGATGCCTATCAGACATCTGCGGATTCAGAGCGACGAAAGCTGCGTTCACAGAAGGATAATCATGACCAGATAAAGCGGAAGAGGCCTAGGTCAGGCAGTAGGCGAAGGAATGCGTCCAGGAGTAGGGACCGTTGCTCGGCAGCAAGCAGTAAGAAGTATGTCCGGACTGCGTCAGTCTCAGGAGCTTCAAAATCTGTGACGTTGAAGTTAGAGACGACTACATCTACCAGGATTGAGGAAGAGAAGGCTAGAAAAGCCGACCCCACTAGGTCTGCTGACAAGACAGTGACAGTCAAGGGAATCTTGAAGAAACCCCTGGTAGGAATTGATTCCCATTTTCATTTAGACAGGATGCGAGGAAAGTTCCGGTTGGATTCTAACACCTCTGCACCTGAGGCAATCCAAAAGGCAAATGTAAGGATTTCCACACCTGTTGATGTCATTGGTGGAGTACAGGTTTACTGCGACCTGGAAACTTATCCTAAAGTCGAAAGTCTAACTTGCAATCCTCGATGGAAAGTCGCCATTGGCATTCATCCAAAGAAATATCAATCATTCACCAGCTCAGATATGGATAGGTTGAAGACACTCGTTCAGCATCCGGCTGTTTCCGCCATCGGTGAAATTGGGCTTGATCGGTCAAAGCGTCTTTCTGATCATGAGCTTTTTCACATGGATCATACTTTTCGGAAACTCTTGGGGTTGGCAAGGTCTGTCAGTAAACCCATCATCCTGCATATTAGAGGATCTCCTGATCAGCGCACCAGCCAGGACGCCAGCTTTACCGCATTGGAAATGGTGAGAGCAGAAACCCACGACTCCCAGGTAATTCACCTCCATTGCTTCACAGGAACTAGCCAAGTAATTTCTGCCTGGAGCCACCTGCGCCCCAACACTTATTTTGGTTTTACAGCGGCATGTGCCCAATTCTCTGAGGTGCAGAAGGATGGTGTGCGAGCTGTGAATCCAGACTGGATTTTGATAGAATCAGACGGACCACACTTTGAAACAAATGGGCCCCCAGGGACGTCCCCTGCAGTGATTGGAGAGGTAGCTGTGGAACTTTCCAGGATCCTGGGATGCTCTTTCGAAGATGTCCTTTCATATGCCAATGCAAACGCTAGGCGTGTTTATGGCATACAGTTGCAATAATCCAATAACGACAAATGAATCCTTAGATCAATTTTCCATGAGTCATGGTTTTATTTTCAATTCTGGTTTCCAGTGAGTCTGGATTTTCATTTCAATCTACACAAGAATCATGTTTAGAGTTGCACGAACCTTCCTCCCCTTGGAGAGACTCTTTTCAAATAAAAAAAAAGGGAGTAGTGTTGTGAAAGTGCATAAAAGCATCAAGGGAGATAATTTGTTTGCTGCCAGTTAGAGGAATTACCCGGATGCAGTTTTAGTTTACAGTTGGTTTCCATGAAGATTATTGATTATTGTTATTTCGTCTGCTATCATCATCATCGACAATCATCATTATTCACATTGTAATTAAAGGTAAGTTTCATGCATGTTTAGGATTTACATATTCATATTTAATGTGACACCATGAATTTTCACATTACCTGCAAGATTCATTTTGATTTCGAATCTAAATTTGTATTCGGTTTGAAATCGGCTGTCCAGTTTGTTTTCCTTCAAATCTTTTCAATGAAATTTTTCTTGGTATCAGTCATCTTAGTTGTCGAAGGCATCTCTTGATGATGTATTTTGAATATTTTATCAGTCGGGACTTCAAGATGCCTGTATTCCATCGGGGGTCTGCTTCGATTTTGAATAATAGACTCGATTCAATTCGGGATTCGATTCAGCACAAAGACCATAGATTTTTTGCTTCTACGAGAGCTTCGAAAAAAATAAGGGAGGATCACGGACTTGACATAGGCACTCATCACCAGTCATGTGATGAAAAGGCTTAAGAGAAAAGGGGGGGGGGGGCATTCAGCCTCTTTTGTTACATCAAATGACCAGTCGCAGGTGCGATTTATAGCTGAGGGGGGGGGGGGGGGGCACCACAAGGTGCATAACTCTGATAGCACCCATCAATTTCTTTCCAAAATTCAAAAAAATCTTCTTCTTCAGATCCATCAGGCAGAATTCTTTCCTATTTGGTATACATCATCTCTGGGGAGGGGGGGGGGGGGGGGGCTCACTATAGAAGCCTGAATTTGAACTTAGTGCATTTCAGGCAAATTTCTTAAAAAATCTTCTTCTCCAGATCCAGCAGGCAGAATCTTTTGATATTTGGTATGCAACATTGTGGGGTGGATCTGATTCAAGTTTGTACAAATCGGCCCCTTGGGTTCATATTTGGGCTCAGTATAGAAGCTGAGGGGGGTGGGGGGTGGGGTGGGGGGGGCACCACAAGGGGCATAACTCTGATAGTACCCATCAATTTCTTTCCAAAATTCAAAAAAATCTTCTTCTTCAGATCCATCAGGCAGAATTCTTTCCTATTTGGTATACATCATCTCTGGGGGGGGGGGGGGGGGGGGGGGGGCTTCACTATAGAAGCCTGAATTTGAACTTAGTGCATTTCAGGCATATTTCTTAAAAAATCTTCTTCTCCAGATCCAGCGGGCAGAATCTTTTGTTATTTCACCACTTTGGCCGGTGAGCGATTAAGGCTCCTTGGGGCCTCTTGTTTATGTATAAATGTATATTTTGATATGAAATAAAACCAGGAAAGAACTTCTTGTTGGTGAATTCTTCATGACAACCCTTTTCCTCAGGCCATTTTTGTATCTAGCTTTTGGAACTCTGGGGTTATTAGTCAAATAAAGAAAAAAACATCCCTCATGGTGTAATTGGACATGAAAAATAATTGAAAAAGGAGTTGGGGCAGGAGTCAGGGAGGTATAGGATGAGCGCAAGATAGGCCTAATACCATCATCGCTGATAATACTGAGCGTTCTTGGTGAGCCCAAGAACCAGTTTGAGACCAATATTATCAGTGGGGGAAAGACACCATTGAGTTATATTTCTGTCCTTACAAATAGAATTCTTTTTCACTAATCCTGAAGGCTTCTCGGGTTGAGTTAGCATTTCGCTTTGCACGCACCGCACGCAATTCTCACCTTGAAAGTATCAAAATGTGAGATTTGATTACAGGTATTCATACACTGTATAAAAGGCCACACTGTCCAGTGACAGCATCTTTTTCGCTTTGAGCACGCTGCTTAGTAGGAGACTAGAAATATTGGGGACATCTCTGAAATTTATAAATCATTATTTAAATGGCAAGGACTAACCTTTCGAATTCGGGTTCAGTCTCGGAGTCTGAGGCCAGTACTGAATCTGATTCCAGTCAGACAAGTTCGGAATCAGTTCGAACTAGTGATATCTCACTGCCGTCCGCTTCCACCATGAATACGGAAGATAGGAGTCAGGCCTTGAAAATTTTAGTTTCTGATGATGGCACTTCATCATTTTCTGGTTATCGTAATCCAAAAACAAATGACTACAAACAGGCCGAGAGTACTATAGGTAAACAACCTGTTGTCAATACTGCGAAAACAAGGACGCAGAAACGGACACGGTCTGTTAGTAAAAATCGGACAGTGGAGGTCAGCAATAAAAAATCTAAAACTGCCTTGCCAAATACACAGGTCACTAAAAAGAAAAGTGATCAGTCAAGTAACATGGTTACTGACAATTTACAAATTCGAGTTCAGAATTTAACTGCCTCGAGTAGCATGGCTACCGAGAGTGGAAATGAATCATTTTCTGGGTCTTGTCAGCCCAAATACAAATCAAAAAAGGGGGCTAAACAATCGAGTAGCATGGCTGCCGACAATTTTCAGACTCAAAACGCATATAGCTCATCCAATGATGTTCAAATTTCCCGTCCAGACTTAGAGTCGGATAAGGACATTCCTTCTATGTCGGATTCGTCTGATTCTGATGACAACTTATCACATGATGATGAATTTAATTTCCCCACCAATTTCGTTGATGAGGGTAATTTTGGGGACAATATCAAAGAATCTCTTGCTGACTTTGCAAATAAATCTTCCACATGCAAATCGAATATGGATGCATTGCTCAGCAAGTATCTCATTCCTGGGAATGCAAAATTGACACAACCTCCTAAAGTGAATCCTGAATTATGGGGTCAATTAGAGACACGCGAAAAAATTCGCGATGTTCAGATTCAGGAAATTCAAAGAGGCATAGCTTCATCTATGGTGCCGTATTTTAAAATTTTTGAAAAATCAGATGAAATCAGGAAATTAAATCAAGCTTGACAAAAAATGATTAAAAAGAACAAAAGCAAAGATAAGATTTTGGAAATTGAAAAGAAAATTGAGGATATTTTAGGGGAAATTAAAACTCTCTCCGTGGATGGCATCTCCCTGGCAGGAGGGGCACATTTCATAGCCTCGACCAAACGTAAACACCTTTTGAAGCCTAGCTTTAAGCCTCAATTTAGGCCGCTCTGTTCTCAAGAACAGCCTGACTCTGATTTACTGTTTGGAAAGGACATCACTCAGTCACTTAAGGCTTACAATGACCCAGTCAGAATTACCTCCAATTTTTCAAGGGGCTCCTATAAGAAACAGAGCCACAGATTTGGGCCTTCATCTCGTCCAAATGATCGTCGAGCCTACAACCCTGACAGAAAGTCCGAGGGTTTTTTAGGAGGCGGCCACAGTCAGAATTTTCGCCCAAGAGGAGGGAGAAACAGAGGCAACTGGCAACGTCGCAACAGATGGCCCCGTCAGTAAAGGTGAGTATAGCTTATCCAAAACAACAAAAGTTTATGGCAGGTTCACTTTCCCAGAACATTGACGAATGGGAGAAAATTACTTCTGACAAATGGATTCTCGATACTGTACGAGGTCACAAACTTGAGTTTGAGTCTACACCTGTTCAAAAAATTACACCAACGCCTTTAAGCTTCTCCAAAACAGAAGAAATAGCACTTGACCACGAAATAAAACAATTGGTCTCCAAAGGAGCAATTTCGAAATCCAAACCTGAAAAAACCCAATTTGTTTCAAATATTTTTGCTAGACCAAAGAAAAATGGAGAGCTTCGACCGGTTATCAACCTTCGTCGACTTAATAAATTCATATAGTACCACCATTTCAAAATGGAAACATTAAGTTCCGTTCAGAAAATGATCCACAAAAACGAATTTTTCACATCTATTGACTTGAAAGACGCCTATTTTAGTGTCTCCATTCACAAGAGATTCAGACGATATCTTAAGTTTTTCTGGAAAGGAATACTTTATGCATTTAACTGCCTTGCTTTTGGCCTGTCTTCTGCGCCGCGGGTATTCACAAAATTACTGAAACCCATATTTGCTAATCGCAGACAAGATGGCACTAGGTGCTCACACTATATTGATGACTCTTTGGTTTTCAACAAGTGTAAAGAAAGGTGTCAGACTCAAACTCAGCAACTTTGCGACCTATTACATTGGTTAGGGTTCACGGTCAATCTGAAGAAATCTCGACTTATTCCAAAACAAACCATTACATATTTGAGATTTGAGTTAAATTCCAAAACTTTTCGGATCAGACTCTCAAAAGAAAAGGTGCACAACATCATTGCCACTTCAAAAAAGGTCTTATCAGCAAGGAAACCTACAATACGGATGTTGGCTCAATTAATTGGGTTATATATCGCCTCCTTTAAGGCAGTAAAACCTGGGCCACTATATTACCGCCGACTTGAACAGGAGAAGAATGCCGCTTTAAGTAAACACAAGTCCTATAACGGCAATCTTATTTTGTCCTGTCACGCTAAAGCTCAAATCAATTGGTGGATAATGAATGTCACTAAAAACAATGGTGCTCCAATTCGAGAACAAGAGGCCAGTGCCTACCTCGAAACAGATGCTTCCTTAACTGGATGGGGAGCTGTTTTCGGACAGGCAAGTGCCAGTGGTATCTGGGATATCACTGAACAGCAGTATCACATTAACATTTTAGAACTCTTGGCAATAAAACGAGGATTAGAAACACTTTGCAGTAAATCATCAAATTGTCACATCACCATCAAAACAGATAATACAGTGGCAGCTAGGTACATAAATAAAATGGGTGGCAGTGGAATTCTTTATTCTCCATCACAAAACAAATTTGGAAATTTTGTTTTTCAAAGCATTTACATATCTCCGCTATCCATATCCCTGGCAAAAGCAACACTGTGGCTGATCGACTGTCTCGACAAATACAGTCCAACACTGAATGGATGTTGAACCCATACATTTTCTCCAAACTTACAAACTGTTTTTTCACACCAGCTGTTGATCTGTTTGCATCAAGAGCTAATGCCCAAATGTCAACGTATGCCTCATGGTTCCCTGATGTTAATGCGATTGGCGTTAATGCCTTTTCGTTTTCATGGGCAAATCACTTACCATATATTTTTCCTCTGTATCAAAAGTTACACATGATCGCTTGCGTTGTATCAGGCGACACCTCAAAGGTAAAGGGTTTTCAACGCTGGCGTCAAAAACAATTACTCAGTCTTGGAGGGAATCTACAAATCGACAATACAACTATGCCTGGGGGAAGTGGATTACTTGGTGTTGTAAACGACTTCACGATCCCATTCAAACATCTGAAACTGTGATAGTTCACTACCTTTTCCATTTACTCAAACAAGGGAAATCCTATAGTCTTATTAACACACATAAATCTATGCTTCTGCAGACTTTGCTATTATTGGGCTCTGATTTTTCCCAAACACCAATAATTACAAGATTCATGAAAGGGGTGTCAAATCTCCGACCTCCGCAGCCTAAATATACAGGTACCTGGGATGTATCAAAAGTTTTGAATTATCTTGGAACTCTTCATCCATTGACATCACTGTCATTGGAAACATTAACCAAAAAATTAACCCTCCTCATGGCACTAGTTTCAGCTCAGAGGTGTAGCACTCTCAAGTCACTGGACATAACACAAATGACTGAACAGAAAAATAAAATTCAATTTATTACCCAGAAACCTCAAAAAACTTCCACTCGAAGGAAATTCAGTTATACAATTGAACTCTTCCCTTTCAGGAATAACAAAAATTGTGTCTTTACTACACTCAAAGAATATTTAAAAAGAACTCAACAAATTCGTAAAAGTACAGATTTATTTATTTCATATAAAACAAAGAAATCAGTAAAAACGTCCACCATTGCCAGATGGATTTTGGATCTTTTGAAACAATCAGGTGTCAACACTGACCTCTTCAAGGCTCACTCGGTCCGAAGTGCTTCCACCTCATCTGCAGTGGTAAAGGGCATAACATTGAATTGCATATTAAAAACAGCTAATTGGCAGTCCGCTAACACATTTTACAAATTTTATTTTAGACATGATTCAAGTACAGTCCAACGAAAGAAGTTTCCAAAGGCTGTGTTACAGAATGGTAAACGCTGAAGATGTGCAGACCTTCATGTTACATTTTTCGAACATTAAATATACTCAGTATCTTGATGTGTTGTTCTTTGTTATAATGGAACAATCACTCTTTGGGGATCTCATTCGGTAGTAAATAATCATTGATCTTTGAAGTTGCTAAATCAACCCGAGAAGCCTTCAGGATTAGTGAAAAAGAATTCCCCCCTCTCATGCCAGCATCTGATAAGATGCGCAGCGATGAGAGGGATTCTTTAAGATAAGCCTGAAGGCTTAGAGGGTATCACCCACCCCTATCATCAGTTGAAGTGCTTAACATCTCTATTACCCAACCCATTCAGGATCGCTTTCAACAATACTTTTCCTGATTATGATACCCGCAATGATTATTTACCCATTTATTTTATGATAGGTCTTTGGAAATAGATGCTGTCACTGGACAGTGTGGCCTTTTATACAGTGTATGAATACCTGTAATCAAATCTCACACTTTGATACTTTCAAGGTGAGAATTGCGTGCAAAGCGAAATGCTAACTCAACCCTCTAAGCCTTCAGGCTTATCTTAAAGAATCCCTCTCATCGCTGCGCATCTTATCAGATGCTGGCATGAGAGGGGGGAATTATAATGCACTGACTGTATATCTGCCTTTCATAAAGCTGATATGTGTTTAGCAATGCCGATCAGTACTGGGCGAGTTGAGCAGGCGTTCATATCTTATTCCTGTATCATTTTAAGTTTACCACACATGCATTTGACAGTCGTGGAACAACAACAAAATACCTGACGCGAGTAGGAAATAAATGCTTTAATATAGTTATTTTCCTCTTTGTTATTTTCTGATCAATAAACAGTTAAATCTCAACCTTAATATATAACCGCCCGTGCAATTTCGATGCAAATACTGATTACACCAAACACCTACAATTCAAATGCACTGAGCATCTCTTGTTACCATGCCAACTTTCTTGGATTGCCTTTTGGGAAGAGGTTAATGAATGAAGTTTTGCCTGTTGTTTACCACCACATAACAAATGGCCGAGGCCTGGGCAAGTGGATGTGGAATGAGTGTTTCATCCAACTGTGGGAAGAAAACCACTACCAGAGAGCTATCTGTCTTCCACCCCACACCCATTGCTGGCAATTCATTTAAGCAGGCATGAGTTAAAAAGGGTGCACCTTTACTGTATTTGGTGAATCGCTCCCTTCCAGGTGAACGAGCAGTGCAGAATCTTCCATTTTTAAATTTTCAGTCATTCAATTCTTGAAAATTTATCAAATCATCAACAGTTCAATGCCGGAAATTGTATTCTGTTAAACCTAACTTAAACTGCAGGAGATTCTGAATCATATTTATGTACGTTAGTGTCTGAGTGTTACAATTTGGCAAAAAGTTTTTTAATATTCTAACTGATTAAAAACGTAAATATTATGAGTGTTGGTAATAGCAGGGTTGACACCGTTTT
Organism: Pictodentalium vernedei; assembly: GCA_031216915.1. Lineage (NCBI taxonomy): Eukaryota > Metazoa > Mollusca > Scaphopoda > Dentaliida > Dentaliidae > Pictodentalium > Pictodentalium vernedei. Next base: position 13,709 of record JAUFNR010000135.1, on the reverse strand, counting down.
GTCGAGACTATTGAGTTGTACATGTATTTCGACCACAGAATTGTGAGAGCTGTGCAAAATACGACAATAAGTAAATCCTTTTTGCTCAGGTGCCCGAGAAATTAATTACAGTTGTAATGTAACGTGTCAGATATTGACTTGAGAAACAATCACCAATATTAGTCGGTGACTTCTCTTAGATCTGGAATGAACACTTCGCGGACCTGGGATATTCATGCAACGGCCACTTGCACTGTAGTGTACACATAGCTCAGCACTGACACTAATGTGGGAAATGTATTGTTCATTAGATGGCTGGGATTAGGGGAGAAATGTAGATTACCTTACCTACAGCAGTATCACGTATCACTGGAGAACTCATGGACTTGATAAACATCAAATTTTCATGAACTTGCTGAAATTGAAATTAAATATGTCCATTATTTTTACTAGAATATGTTTCATTTAAGGTACACATTTGGAATAAGGAAAGGTGAAAAGCATGTTTTGTTGCGGTTATCAGATGAGGTAAAACTGTTTATTTATGTTGTAGTCTTTCACCAAACATATCAACCAATTTGTGAGGCACTAAATTCCGAAAGTTGTGTTAATTCCCTACATTCTGATACCATAATACCCAAGTTTTCAATTGTAAAATTTTTCTCAAATCCAATAATGAATTATCCAATATCTTTGATAGGAACATGATGACTACAGATCATCAGATTGTTGCTTTGATCATGATTCACATCCTAAGGCACGACACTTAATCACAATTGCCCAAGTGGGAGGATGTTGGCACAGTGTACTAAGGCATATAACACATTGTTGGCATGCATGGCATGATTCCAATGTGAACTCACAGGATAGTATGTTGGTGAATCTGACATTTACTAACCAATGATCTCCTGGTACTCTGAATTCCTCCACCTGTAAAACAGTCGAATACGATATGACACTGCTTGTTGAAAATATTATTATACCCAAATGAAAAAATAAATATCTTGTTTATAAAGCTCATTGAAATCTGTCACACAAGATATAATTGGTTTAAATTCTTAATGCCACATGAGCAATACAACTACATGCAAGAAAAAGTCTTTTAAGTACTAGAATCCTTAGAGTTTAGCTCATTTGAGAGAATATCATGGTGAGCAATAAGTTTCTTCCTTCTAGGCTTGTAGATTTGTCAAATTGAAGCACATCAGGCTAACACAAATCCACCTCACCAATGATGGTTGAGGTTCAGCCCAGTAAAAGGAAATTTGAAATTTTGACCTTTGCCAAAATGCCATTTACTTTTTTCTAGGATTGTAATTTTGGTCTGAAACTGTAAAAAGGTGTGAATTTGTTCCCATCTCATGGAACTTTCAAAATTTGTCATTGTTAGTGCAACCTTACTTAGCCAGAAGTCAGCAACCACATGGGCAACCGTTCATATCAATCCAGTCACCTTATGTATGCTCATAAGAAGAACTTTTATGTAGAGCACAGCAAGTGCTGTACCATAGACTACCATACAATCACGATTATTAAAAGCTATTGTGCCTCTCTCTTTGCCATTGTTCCTTGCTACTTATGCATTCCTACAGCTTTTGAGATATTTTTCCACAATTTGTGATGCCCATGAGTAACATAGTTTTGATCCCCTCTGTCCACACTTTATGGGGTTTAGTACAATTGGGGGAGGGAGGGAAGGTCATTCACTGATTGCACTTTTGCTTGTGTATTGGATTATGTTCTGTCTTACCCCTTTTCTGTTTCCAGGGTTATTGGTGTTCAGCTAGGTAATAGTAGTGCAAATTAATCTGGACACAAGGCTATGGCCACTGTTGGAATGTCAGTCATTAGTGGTTGCTATAGTTGCAGCAGCTGGCCAGTGTAAGACAATATGAATAAAATGGCAGTGCTGACCATGAGGGTTTATTGCCATATGATATCTGTACCATGGTTACATCTTTCAGTCTTTTTGTGTCAAGTTCCTGACTGTTTTTATTGCTCATCAGAAGCATATGATGGGTTGCTGCAAGTGTTTATATACTCCCTGCCTGACAGGTAACGGTCTGGTTAGTTATGGGTAACTTTGTGTTAGTCATGGTATGTGATTGAGGAGGTATTTCGTGGTCCACGAACTCATGGGTTAGCAGGTAGTCATTTGTCTGGTCTGTCTTTTGTGACATCGATAGCACATAGTGCTGCACTGGGTTCTTGTGATATGTCTATAAATGTCCAGGTAAATTCTTAATTTGAAAGATTTTTTTCTGTTAAATTTCCAATCCATTTTGTGTACAAATATATATGCCTAGATCAGAAAATAGTCACCATGACAAACCTGATGTTTTATTTTTTATTCTATAAAAACATACGAATCCAAATAACATTTCATGCTTTATCCACTCCAACTGAGAGTACCATCCCCCTAATTGCACCATCAGACATAAATGCTATGGCAGACCTGTAAAAATTAGGTGAATGCTAATTTCATTTGTCTATCATTCACCTTGAAAGAAGTAAGGTGGGTTATTTTCTGTTCACCTACATTACTCGACCTAAGACAAAAACATGAACCTACACTTGAATTTCCTTTGGTATTCATTTGCTAAGTCTTTCAGAATCATGATTCACTATATAATGATGATTAAACTCTGACTTTCGATTTTAACCCTTTGAACTCTGATGATATTGCTCATGTCCATTGACTTGCATTAGTTGGAGAAACCCATTTTCGATATTTGTAGAGATGAGAGGTAGACCAATGAATGTTTTCAGCGTGCAGCCTTGGGGCTGCACATTGAAAATATTGTTTGGCCTTCCCCACAAATTCATTGAACAGCCATTTGCTTTGTAAAATTAAGACATGATGACCTTGGATTGGATAAACAGGTTTTCAGGTTAAAAGGATTAAGTGGTGTGATAAAAACAAGCTTTTGCAAAGTGCTCTCAGAGACCCGACCAACAGTATGTTGCATCACATCACCTCAAGTCAGTAAAAGAACTTCATGGAGTTAACTTTATTCTATTCTAGGTTGCTTATCTCAACCTTTACACAAACACTAGTAAACATATCAGTATGACTTTACCTTTCTCTTGCTCAGAAACAGAGAAAGGGTTGCCGGAAAAAAACTATAAACTAAAAACTTTTGTGGGTTACCTTAATTTCCAACTTGTAGAGGCCTGGATGGTCATACTACTCTCCATATATCCACTCGTCATGAAACTACAAAATGAGCATTGAGTCACATTTTGCTGATAATGTTATCTTCTCTATTTCAGATTGATTTGTCTCCAGCCTTATTAGCCAGAATTATTGTGGAAAGATACCATTCGAACAAAAAGTGTGATGGTGAACCACGTGAGTTTCAAAATTTTGATTCTATAGTTGAAGTCCTGAAACAAATATTTGAATATCTGTTGAATGCAATATTCCAATATTTAATTAACATTTGAATAACTGTACTCTTCCTTTTGTCGAGGAAGAAGAGTGTTCTTGAGCATGTATCATATATGGGATCCAGAAAAAACCCCTACCGGAAAAAACCCCTACTGGAAAAAACCCCTCAAGAAAAACCCCCTACCAAAAAAAACCCCTACCCAAAATGATGGGGGTAGGAAAAAACCCCTACCTTTTTGGATAGATAATTAAAACAATGAATTTTCAATGAATTTGATCAATCAATTTATTCCATGTAACCCTTTCCACTGCAGTATATTTTTTTAATGTTGTTATAAGATCCTTTGTGCTCTATAATTGTGTCTGAAAATGTGTTATCTATTGATCATTGTTAATTATGAATTCAGATTTAACAATCAAAACAACCTATAGACTAGTACTTGATATGTTTTAGAGAAGCATAGCTACATCAGTAAACTTTAATGATCACTTATCACATTTGCTTACACAGAAGCCACTCATTCCTAATTTCAAAGACTTTCTGTTTTTTTAATATTATAACAACACTGTTCAAAAGATATAAAATGAGGATTTTAAAGCTTTAAATTCAGTTATCATATATAGATGTAATTCTTCACGTGAGATAATTTGTACACATTAATGAACACACATTGTTGTTTATTCCTTGTTGCACAGCTGTTCCATAGAACATTTATGTGTAAATATTTCAGAATAATGCAGAATTTATCAACACAATTCACAGTTTGTTTTGTGGGTCATTGGCCAAGGAGATAAGATTAAACCCTTTACCGAACATGAAAAGCAGACGACACTTGCAAAAAAATTTCTTGTACAACTAATTTTTTTCATTTTTTGTCTCAAAAACGTACTTCTTGACCCCTCGAGCTCAAAGAGCTCGTTCCAATGAGTGGTCATAACCTATGTTTTTGAGACAAAAAATGAAAACTGACGATTTTTTAGAATAGCGCTGACCGGTTTTGGCCGTTATGTTGGGTAAAGAGTTAAATAGAGAATTTTCCCATATCCAATGACTATAAAATGGCAGAATAGCAACATCTGAATTTTCCATTCCACAAATAAGCAACTAATAATATTAATGTGAGTTGATGGAGTCCTGAGGTATGTGCATTAGGCATAATTTGACAACAATACCTCTCTTGCAGTAAAATTCACTCAATTCTTGGGTCTTCTTAACCCTTCCCCATTAAGTCATAAACTGCCATTTTATATTGCTTTGAAAAAGTTCCCCCAAGAATATTCTTAGTTTAAACAATATTTTATTTCAGTCCATTATAAACAATATTTTATTTCAGTCCATCATAAATAAATATTTATACAGAACAAAAGAAATACATATATCGCATAATACGAAACAGAAAATTGGATTCAGCAGCAAGGCTTATGCTTATGCGAGCTGTCTTTCTAGAGAATTCAAAAGGTAAGCTGCGTTTATCTTGGCAGCACTTTTATATCATTGTTTGCTTCCTGTTTAGGCAGCCAACAATGGTGTAGAAACACTGATAAGTCATCTGCAGCTGTGTACATGTTATAATGTGATAGTTATCACAAATATTTTCTGAGGCTTTAAGGGTTTATTACAACTGCATGTGTTAATTAATGTTGACTCTTGGGAGTCAGAAGTATGTTTTGGCCTATTCATACATAAAGATGCCACTTTACCCATGCAAAAAGGGAACAAATCTTTTGGATTCTTCAAATTCTTTGAATGAGTATCCAAACATCAAACTCTGCTATTCATTTTTAGCACTATTTTGTTCAGTTTGTTTTTGGTTTTTTTTATGTATTGGGGACATTCATTAAAGCTCCTTGAATTTTTTAAAAATCAGTTCAAGTGTTTTCATCCTTATTTTCCTCTGATATTGGAACCAGAGTGTTGATGAACTCCAGATTTCTTCTTCATTAGGTCACCTAAGTGTACGTCAGGGTGATCTATAGTTGCTTGTTGTCTGTCATAAAGTGTCATCTGCTTGCCAATTAATTGAGTACACAATCAGCCGATTGTGAGTGCCAATGTCAGAAGTCATAACCAAAATGAGTAGTATGTTCAAGAACACATAGAATAGGGTTCATTTTACAGTACAGTCAGGTTGATATATTTGGTGACTTCAAGAGCGAGTCACTGTGTGTATCAGAATAAAAATATGTCAGTTGAAACATGTTAACAGCGCTGTGTTTTTATCAATGCGAAAATACTAGACTTATGCTCGCACTATTTTATACTCCACCTCCATTTAAATTTAGTTTCAAGATGAAATTGAGTAAAATATATCAAAGAGCAATTAAATAACATATATTTATTTACTTGATTTAATTACTGATTTTATGTTCTAATTCAAATTTTTGATTCAAAACTCATGTGGATATACAGGTCAAAACAAAAATAGATCCATTTTGTGCACAGTAATTCAGATTGTTTTCATTGTGGGGTGGAAATCAGCGATTGAAAATACATTCATAATGGCTGTGTTTTCAAACAGCTTCTAACACTGCAGTTCACTCAATTTCGTAGATTCGTATTCATAAGCCTAATGCCGGAAAATTCTGAATGGAAAAATATTATGTTTCACAAATGATAAAACAAATCCCAGAAGTCCACAAAATGGCCATACACTATATTTAGATTGTTTACATAAATAAGTAACAAGCACAACATTGAAATTATACTCCGGCTGTGAAAACAATGGGCTGATGAGTGCATTTTATGTTCATTTGTTGGGGGCGCGGTGGCTCAGTTGGTAGAGGTGCAGGCTGCAAGCCGAGAGGTCCTCGGTTCGAATCCCACCTGCGGCAACCGCGTTGTGTCCTTGGGCAAGACACTTCCCCCCGATTGCCTACATGGGGGCACGATGACGCTGTGTATTGAGGCGTACTGCACGTCGATGGTGCGCATGTCTTCAACCAATCTAACCCTGCCTGTGCTGCGGTGCAGAGTTCAGAGTTCCGATGTTGGGGAGCTGACAGCTGCTCGTCGTTGCTCGGTGGTTCTCTCCGGGTACTCCAGCTTCCTCCACCCGTAAAACTGTCACGGTCACGATTAGCCATTGTGCATAAGTATGTGACCTTAAACACCAATAAATAAATAATAATGTTCATTTGTTATTGTCCACTTTGTGTTGTTAGTAAATGAAGAAGGATTGGGTTACTAAATTGTTTACAAATGAGCTGACCGTGATAGCAAATGATGAAACAGTAATTCACAACAGTACTGGTGGGGTGTAGTCAGTGTCAGTGTAACTTTTACTAGGAGTGGGATATTATGAATGTTGAATAATCGACAAATCGTTTCATCTCTCCAGCACTGCAGTGGGAGGGGGAGGGGGGTATAATTTCCTTCAGTAATAGCTCTTGTTAAACTACAGGCATTTAAATATAATGCTTAGTTATGCTTTGCTGCAGCGGTACTCTTGTCAAACGACACATCCAGTTTTTAGCTCACCTGACTGACTGTCAGGGTGAGCAATTCTAATCCGTTTTCGTCTGTCCGTCATGAAGGTAGTGTTTGGGCCTTTTTCTCCCAAACCACTGGCCACATTTTAATGAAATTTTACATGAGTAGGGTTTATATAGGGGCATTGGGTTTTTTCTTCAAATTGGGTTTCTGTTCATATTGAGGAGGGAGTGGGGACCAGAATGCTCCAGTTTTTAAAAAAATATTCTTCTTATGAACCAGCAGTAGCAGAGACTTGATATTTGGTATACAGCTTCCTTTTGAGGTGTAGACTCAAGTTTGTTCAAGAGAAGTTCGAGGGGCAATATTTGTCGTTACAGGAGGGGCAAGGATTTTTGCCCTGGCCAAAATTTCTATTTTCCAAACTGAGAGGCCGATTTGAACCAAATTTGATATGAAGTATTAGTGGGTCATAAGGACTTGATTTATGCCAAAAAATGTTTTCAAAATACCCCGTGGGAACCCCAGGAGCTAAAAGTAGAAATATTTTCAAATGCCCATATTTCCCAAACCACATGGAACAGAGAGCTGTTGTTTGGTGTGAAGCTTCCTTAGGACCGGTAGAATGGAATGGCAAAAATAAATTGCTATCGGTAATGTTAGGGTTTTCTGTAGAGGACATCGAAAAAATGCAGAGTCAGCATATTTGCCAAAATCTTTTCTCCAAAACAAATGGTCAGAATCTTTTGATATTTGGTTTACAACATCCATATGGGGGTCAGATACAAGTGTGTTAAAATGAAGCCCATTGGTTCATATTTGGGCTCAATACTGCATCCCAAATTTTTAACTTAGGGCAATATGGGGAATATTCTTTAAAATCTTCTTCAGAACCAACAGTCAGAATCTTTTAATGTTTGGTATACATCATTATTATGAGGGTCAGATTCAAGTTTGTTTAAATAGGGTCCCTAGGTTTATATTTAGGCTCGCTATGGTAGCCCAAATTGTAACTTAGTGCAATATGAGGAAATTTCCATAAAAATCTTCTTCTTCAGATCCACCAATTGGAATGCTTTCATATTTGGTATACAACATCGCGAGGGGAGTCAGATTCAAGTTTGTTCAAATCGAGTGCCCGGGTTAATATTTGGGCTCTATATGGGCACCTGAAATTTAACAATATGAGGGAATTTCTTCAAAAATCTTCTTCAGATTCAAGTTTGTTCAAATTGTGGCCATGGGTTAATATTTGGGCTTGCAATGGTAGCCTAAATTTCAACTTGTGCAATATGCAGGAAATTTCTTTAAAAATCTTCTTTTTCAGAACTACTAGTCAGAATGCTTTCATATTTGGTATACAACATCTCTGGAGGGAAGGGGGTGGGGGGGGGGGGGGGGGTCAGATTCAAGTATGTTCAAATCGGGTCCAAAGGTTAATATTTGTGCTCGCTATGGTAGCCCAAATTTTTACTTAGTGCTATATGAAGAAATTTCTTTACAGTTTTTCTTCTTCAGATACAACAGTCAGAATGCTTCTATATTTGGAAAACAATCACTAGGGAGGTCTGATTCAACTTCGTTCAAATCGAGAGCCTAGGTTAATATTTGGTCTCCCAATGGGAGCCGGAATTGGCCATTTAGCTGAAGAGTTAGAAATTTAGTATTCAGTACCTTCTAGAGGTGTGTAACTAAGATTAATCCACATAGGTTGTATCAAGGGGCTTCATAGGGGATCTCCACATTTTACATTATGATCAACTGAAGAAAAGGTATGATGCTCGGACTATTTTTATCACTCCTGAGGGGCTCAAGGATTGGCAATGTATCCTATGGAGATGGATTGCTTAATGTAGACTCATTATTGTTTTGCAATCCTGGCGTCATTGCTTTCCACCCCCTTGAGTTTTCTACTCATATATGCAACACATTTGACTTTTCTGTCCATTATTGCCTTTTTAGTTCACCTGACTGAAAGTAAGGGCGAGCTATTCTGATCACTTTTCGTTCATCAGCAGTTTTCTTTTGAGGTGGAGACTCAAATTTGCTCAAGAGAAGTTTGAGGGGCAATATTTGTCATCACTGCGGTAGGGGCATCTTTTTTCCAAACCAAGAGGCTGATTTGAACCAAATTTGATATGAAGTATTAATGGGTGATTAGTACTTGATTTATGCCCAAATTTTTTTTCAAGATGCCCCGTGGGAACCGCAGGAGCTAAAAATAGAAAAAATTAAAATGCCCATCTCTCCAAAACTACATGTGTAGGCACTGAGAATTCTTATTTGGTGTGAAGCTTCCTTTGGACCAACATAATGGAATGGTCCAAAAAAATTGCTATTGGTTTTATCATAGGGTACTTTTTTGGGACTTTGAAAAAGTGCTGAGTCATCATTTTTTCACTGTGGGTAATGGAAAAAACTTTAAAGAATCTTCTCCCAAACCACTGCTCCAAAAGCATTCATATTTCACATAAAACATCTTTGGAAGATTGTTTCACATGTTTGTTGAAATCAAATCCCTGGGTACATATTTGGACTCTCTATGGGAGCCCAAATGTTTAAATTAGTGCAGTGTGAGGAATCTTCTTTAAAAATGTTCTTCTTCAGATCCACCAATCAGAATCTTTTGCTATTTAGTATGCAGTATCCTTCAGGAGATGAGATTCAAGTTTGTTCCAGCCAAGTCTCTGAGTTGATATTTGGACTCCCTGTAGGAGACCGAATTGTAACTTAGTTCAATATGAGGAACATTCTTTAAAAAACTTCATCTTTACATCCACCAGTAAGAATCTTTTGATATTGGGTATACTGTATCGTTAAGGAGGTGAGATTCAAATTTGTTAAAGCCAAGTTCCTGGGTTCATATTTGGTCTCCCTGTGGGAGCCTGAATTATAACTTAGTTCAATATGAGGAATATTTTTTGCTCACCGCAGGGAGCTTAACTTATCACATGCCGTCCGTCGCCGTCGGCCGTCGTGAACTTTACATTATTGACTTCTCCTCACAAACTTCCCGACCAAATTGAACCAAATTTTGTGTGCATGTTCCTTATCATATGTCAATTCAAGTTTGTACAAATAAACTTGCTGCACCCGCAGGGGGCACCAGAAGGTATATAACTCTGATAGCACCCATACATTTTTTCAAAAATTAAAAAAAATCTTCTTCAGATCCACCAGCCAGAATCTTTTCATATTTGTTATTCACCATCTCTAAGGGGGGGGGGGGGGGGGGGGGGGGGGGGGTGTCAGATTCAAGTTTATTCAAATCGAGTCCCTGGGTTAAGATTTGGGCTCTCTATTGCAGCCCAAAGTTTAACTTGGTGCAATTTCAGGAAATTTGTTTAAAAATCTTCTTCAGATCCACCAGTCAGAATCCTTTCATGTTTGGTATACAACATCTGTAGGGGGGTCAGATTCAAGTTTGTTCAATTTCAGACCCTGGGTTAATAATTGGGCTCCCTGTAGAAGCCCAAATTTTAACTTTCTGAAATTTGAGGAAATTTCTTTAAAAATCTTCTTTTTCAGATAAACCTGTCAGAATGCTTTCATATTTGGTATACAACATCTCTAGTGGGGTCAGATTCAACTTTGTTCAAATCGGGTCCCTGAGTTAGTATTTGGGCTCTCTATTGGAGCCCAAAGTTTAACTTGGTGCAATTTGAGAAAATTTCTTTAAAAATATTCTTCTTCAGATTGGCCACTCAGAATCTTTTCATGTTTGGTATACAACTACTATAGGTGATAGATTCAAGTTTGTTTAAATTGAGTCGCTGGGTTAATATTTAGGCTCCCTGTGGGAGCCCAAATTTTAACTTTGTACAATGCGTGGAATATTCTTTAAAAATCTTCTTCAGATTCACCAGTCAGAATCTTCTCATATTTGGTGTACATCATCTCTAGGGAGAGGGGGGGGGGGGGGGGCGGCAGATTCAAGTTTGTTCAAATCGAGTTTCTCGGTTAATATTTGGGTTCCCTATGGGAGCCAGAATTTTAGCTTGGTGCAATATGAGAAAATTTCTTTAAAAATCTTCTTCAGATCCACCAGTCAGAATGCTTTCATACTTGGTATACAACATCTCTAGGGGGGTCAAATTCAAGTTTGTTCAAATCGGGTCCCTGAGTTAGTATTTGGGTTCTTTATTGGAGCTCAAAGTTTAACTTGGTGCAATTTAAGGAAATTTTTTAAAAAATCTTCTTCAGATCGACCACTCAGAATCCTTTCATGTTTGGTATACAACATCTATTGGGGGGTCATATTCAAGTCTCTCCAAATCGAGTCGCTCGGTTTATATTTGGCCTCCCTATGGGAGCCCAAATTTTAACTTTGTGCAATGCATGGATATTCTTGAAAATCTTCTTCAGATTCACCAGTCAGAGTCCTCTCATATTTGGTATACATCATCTCTAGGGGGGGGGGGGGGGGGGGGGGGGGCCCAGATTCAAGTTTGTTCAAATCGAGTTTCCCGGTTAATATTTGGGTTCCCTATGGTATCGCGGAACTAAATATTGAAATTATAGTGAGCCGCCTTAAAATGTTGCATTCGGAAATGATGCAATCTCTAAAAATAAACAGCCTTGGGAAAATCCATTGTTTCAATAAAAGTTTGAAACATTCTATTGACATCTTGTATTATTGTTGAATATTCCTGACAAAAAAGAGGGTGATTTGATGACTTTTGGACCTAAAAAATACAATTTACTTCTTGTGTATTTTTGTAGGGAATTCCCTGAAAAATATGTGCACGTGACCGGTACTTCCCTTTGTGTCAGTTTTTCTCTCTTATTTGTTGCATGACCCCCTGTTTTCAGATCAGAAAAAGTTGTCTGAAGGGCTATACTTGGCAGAGATATTTGAATGCCAAAATTAAAGTGATGCGAACATATTTTTTTCCACCTGAACGTTATAATGGTCGCCTATGGGAAAATATTTTGTTCTGTGATACCCTATGGGAGCCTGAATTTTAACTTAGTGGCAATATGAGAAAATTTCTTTAAAAATCTTTTCCTTCAGATCTACCAGTCAGAATCCTTTAACAATTGGTATGCATCATCTCCATGAGGGGTCAGATTGAAGTTTGTTCAAATTGGGTCCCTGGGTTGAAAATTTTGAGTCGGGTTCGACCAAAATTTGAGAGCAAAGAATTTGTTTGGGATTTTTTATGCGTTTTGTTCAATTTTGAGACGAAAAACCCCCCAAAATTTTGAGCCTGAAAATTTTGGGTCTGGTTCCGACTTCGAAATTTTGGACCAAAATTCAGAATTTCAAAAAAAGAAATTTTTAGCCTGAAAATTTTGGGTCAAGTTCAGACTTGGAAATTTTGGATGAAAATTTGAAAAAAAAAAAATGTTTTTTATGTGTTTTGTTCAATTTTGAGATGAAAAAAAAATTTGGGGTCATGTTTGGAATCTGAAATTTTGGACCAAAATTCGGACATTTTGGTGTATTTTTATGCGTTTTGTTCAATTTTGAGATGGAAAAAAAAAAATTATAGCCTGAAAATTTTGGGTCCTGTTCCAACTTGTTTTTAAAATCTTCTTCAGACCATGTAGTCAGAATGCTTTCATATTTGGTATCATCTCCAGGAAGGTTAGATTCAAGTTTGTTCAATCCTAGTCCATGGGTTGATATTTGGACTCCCTGTGGGAGCAGAAATTTTAACTTGGTACAATATAAGAAAATTTCTTTATAAATCTTCTTCAGATCCACCAGTCAGAATCCTTTCATATTTAGTATACAACATCTCTTGGAGGGTAAGACTCAAGTTTATTCAAACCTGGTCCTGGGGTTATTAATTTGGGCTACCTATGGGAGGCCTGAATTTTAACTAAGTGCAATATGAGGGAATTTCTTTTAAAATCTTCTTTTTCAGATCCACCAATCAGAATCCTCTCATATTTGGTATACAACATCTCTAGGTGGGTCAGCTTCAAGTTTGTTCAAATTGAGACCCTGTGTTAATATTTTGGCTCCCTATTTGAGCCCAAAGTTTAACTTAGTGCAGTGTGAGGTGATTTCTTTAAAAATCTTCTTCATATCCACCAGTCAGAATTCAAGTTTGTTCAATTTGAGTCCTTGGCTTAATATTTGGGCTCTGCGGTCAGTGGGGGGGGGGGGGGGGGGGGGGGAGGGGGGGGGGGCATGTTACATTCAGGTTTTTTCAAATCCATTCCTTAGTGTTTTTCCATAAAATTTGCCTCTCATGACTTCATTCCTTTGTAGTGTTGATGAACCATGTCTAACTGAATGTGACCCCAAAACACTTCTTTGAATCACTTTGGTTGGTGAGCGATTAAGGTCCCTTGGGGCCTCTTGTTTAAAATATTTTAAGATCTAGTAGTCAGAATCTTTTGATATTTGGAATACAGCATCCTTAGGGAGGTGAGATACAAGTTTGTTCAAGCCATGTCCCTGGGTTCATATTTGAGCTCCCTATGTAGCCCAAATTTTAACTTGGTTCAATATGAGGAATATTTTTAAAAAAAGAATGTTTTGATATTTGGTATATGGTTTTCTTAATTGGGAGATGCAAAAGTGTTCAAATCAGGACCCTCGGTTGATAGCTGTCAGTGTCAGGTGAGCACTCTCAGGCCCCTTGGGGCCTCTTGTTTTTATTTATTATATAATGTCTTTTGTGTTTATTATGCCGAAGGAGGATTTGGGGTATCTAGTGAAGACCCTGTCTGTCCAGCCATCTGTCTGTCTGGATGTCCACCCATCTGTCCATACAAACATTTTTTATTGTAATTTCAAAGCCATCGATCAAATTTGGATCTCCCTTGTTTGCATAGGGGAATGGATATGCACAAGGAGTGGGTACCATCCAATACTTTTTCCCAGAGGTATGGCCCTTTATCAGTCTTTTGACTTAGAAAAGAAAAATTTTCTGTCACACTATACCTTTAAGG
>JAUFNR010000526.1:0-15000 GCA_031216915.1 Pictodentalium vernedei | reverse complement strand
ATACCGTGGAACCTCTCTTGAGAGACCAACATTTTTGCCAGACAAAAGGGGTCTTTCAGACAGGTGGTCTGTCAAGACCACCTGTCTTGAAAGACCACTTTTGTCTGGCCGAAATGGTATGTTGTCCTGTGTTGTCCACATAAAACACGCTCAAGCACAAAAGAGGTGGTTCCTCAAAAAGGTGGCCTCTCAAGAGAAGTTCCACTGTATATATGAATGGAGAATGCAATGGGTTCTGATGGGTTGAGTAATTTATGATATTTAACCCTTTACCTAACATTCTTTTCTAAAATCAAAAAAAAAAATTCTCATATAACCATTACTATTCAATAAGGTTACTTGAAATAAACACATGTATGGCTAACATTAGAACTGGCTCGAAGAGTCAGTTCTAATGTTATCCATATTTGTGTGGCTTTATTGTGGGATATATCTGGATACCATATATACTCTGTATATTTGATTTGTTATGGGAGACCATCTGCCTTAAGAGACCACTTGGGTCTGATAAAACGGATGTTCTTTCAAGACCTGTCCTTCTGTACACTCAATACTGTATGATAAAATTGGTTATGGTGCAGTATGGTGGGAAGGATGATGCAGAAGCATGTATTTAGTGGGGGTGGGTGGTTCAGATAACACCAGAAAAAAATTGTAAAACTGGAAAAAAAATTACATGGGGTGGGTGTGTGTGGTTCCTCCGACCGGTCAAAAACAAACAATCGGCATCGGTGTCTGCAAATTTTTTCCTAACCCCCCCCCCCCCCCCCCCCCCCCCTGTCCACGTCCCTGTTATGATAGCCCGTGACGCTACCGGAAATGAGTAGTCTATATGATACGGAATCCGAATGTGTCATCTATATGATACGGAATCGGAACACATTATGTGATACGTACCGTTTCTCGTGGTTTTCAGGTCAAAATCTATATGATTGTTAGATAAAATACTAAAAACAGATTCAGGGTGCCTGGGGTGTAGCAATCTCAACTGTGATCTGTATAACAATCATTTGACAAGCTCACCCTTCTGCGTTTGTGGACTTCGTGAAACTGCTGAACACTTTCTATTAGATTGTCCGCTGTATTCCGATGAAAGGCGTGCAACGCTTGGAAGGCTGAACTGTGGTTGTGACATCGACACTTTGTTGTACGGAAATCCATCCTATAATGCCCAAACTAATGAATCAATTGCTAATTGTGTTCATGACTTTATCGAAGCATCGGGTAGATTCTACTTATTTGGATTAACCTAGAATCAGTACTCCCTTCAATGGGAGGTTTTTCCGTCTTTGCGATGCACCCCCCAAATCGACAAGGCTCAAATATATAGATCACTGGAGTTCTACTGAACATTCCACCTGGCCCCTTTGGTTTGACCAGACTATCTTATCCGCAACTATAGTACCGTACCAGTGCTATATGGTCAACAACATTGTTAAATTATTAAAGATCACCAATGTTCCAAACTCGATTCCAAATCAAATACCATGTTACTACTCTTTAGTTCATTTGAGATTGACAGTGAGTATCCCGCATTTCGAAATTCTGTGAGTTTATCTCATTCCATTGTGTGGACCCAAATTATTTTCTTTCAAGGACTAAGGTACGCCCCTTAGGCTTAAACGTTTCCCTAACTTATGGCTACTAAAAATATGTTCTCCTCGTGGGAACCCCGCGTAGTGAAATAGTGCTTGTTTACGTCGGTAAACTATTTCCTTTTGTTGGAAAAAGGGGACCCGGTCATTAATGCCTGTGTTGGAAGTCCACTAAAATGGATAATATTGGTGTTTATGACTGTTTAAACTTGACTTTATGCCCTTGTTGTGGTTGCAATTAGCCATGGTCGCTGAAATGTAACCTCAATGTCCTCAAACACCAGTACATTAATAATAATAAACTCATTTTCGGTCGAGTCCATATAGTACTGGACCAATACCTAATGTACAGTGCCAGAGGAGTGAGTTGTGGGTTAGTAATTGAGACGCCTCATTCTCATTTCACTCTGTTGATGGTTCCGTGCCTGGGCGCCATCTCCTGGGAAGCTCGCACGGTGACTCACGAGGGGTGGTGTCCAGGTTTGGTATTGTCAGCGGAGGATAATTGAGAGCTAACTTCTCATGCTGTGCATCCTAGACCTCAACAACCATCAGTATTCACTAGAGACAAGATATTTACTTTTTGAATTTAAAGTCAAATATTCTATTCTGATATTTAATCAACCTCGCTATATTGAATCAACTACATGTACTTAAATGCCATGGAGACCGCTTACCTTAGCTTAAGCTTGCTGCTGGATCCATTTTCCGTCAGTTATTTGTATCCTGTATATATTTTTGTATTTGTATGTTTTTGCTTACTGGAAATAAAATATTGTTTAAACTAGATTCAGATATAATATTGTTTGATAATTATGTTTGAGTCATTTCTATTTTAACTAGCTAGTACAGCCACACCCCAAATATTATCAACAATTAAACCATAAAACACTGGTTGAGCAGCATAATTTTCTTTAGTCATTCTTTCTCTTGTTTAACCCTTTACTTAACATGAAAAGCAGATGACATTTGCTTAAAAAACTAATTTCTTTCATTTTTTGTCTCAAAAACATAGGTTATGCATGACCCCATCATTGGAACGAGATCGTTCCAACGAAGGGTCATAACTTATGTTTTTGAGACAAAAGATGAAAAAATAATGAAAATTAATTGGCGATTATTTAGAATAGCGCTGGCCGGTTTTGGACGTTACGTTGAGTAATTGGTTAACTGTGAATTGTGGTCATGATTAGCCATTGTGCTGAAATATGTGACCTTAAATTCTAATAAATAAATGATAAATTAACTCTGAATTTAATCAATTGTATCTTGTTTGACAGAGCTCAGTTAAACTAGGTATACTTAAGAAATAACTGTTGTTTTCCTTCGGTTTATGCGATATAAACCGCAAATTTTCAGCACAAGCTTCATAACTCGCGTAGCAAGTTATGATTAAGCTTGTGCTGAAAATTTTCAGTTTATATCGCATAAACTGAAGGAAAACAACAATTATTTCTTATAATTTAATCCGGCTGTAATACTAAAATATAAAAAACTATGTGTACGTGAACGAAAAACTTTTAATTTTCGCAAAAGACAACAGGCAAACTCAGGAAAGTGTGCCACAAACAGGTTACGTCAATCATTGTCAAAATGTTTGTTGTTTTGATTTTCGATCGCAGACGAGATATTTAGAAAGTCACGTAACAATATCATTAAAAACATTTTTTTTAAGTTCCCCCAAAATCATGTTTGGATGTATGATCTTTTATTCGTCTCCCACTTTGGTATATTTTATTAAATTCAATTGTTCCCGAGAAATTATCATTATATTTTCGCTGACTGGAGGCGATGAAAAATCTATCATTGATCTTTGTTTACAAGCTTGTTATCCATCTATCAGTCTGCCGTCACGCCCTTACGGTGACAATTGGATTGAGTGGGCGGGGCTTCCAGAGTCTTCAAAGTTGGATCGGATGTGCGAACGTGTAGACATTCCAAATCATTACCTGATTTGGTTTATACGATTTTGACGACTTTCACGCTGTATGCTTTCAACCAATCAAACGCAGAGGCAGGGCTAATGATTAAATTATATAATGTTGAATATCAAACTGCATTATGACTTCATGTGACATTCGCACCTTAGATTCCGATGTGTAAACATCTGGAGAACAATGGAGCTACCATTAGTCATACAAGAAACACTGATCAAAGTGAAGGCCGCCCTTGCTACCACCTGGAGTATCAAGGTGCGCAAGGGAACAATTCACTTGACAGTGGATTTTGATACTAATACAGAACCGACGTCCTTGGAGAGGTATAGCACCTTTCGTGGGGGGATTTCCTCCCACACTGGTCAAGCTGGATAAAGACCGCCGGAGCAGTACAGCCACCACCAAGAAGAGGAAGAGAAAGAAGGGACCCTCCGCCAGACGACGAGATGCCCGCCGAATGGCGGAGTTTCTGGGGAAGAAGAAGGAGAAGGAAGAGAAAGAGGCAAGTGAGGGCGTCATAGGGTCAACACCTGGCACCCCTGACCAACCCTTGTCCAGCTCGGCACCCCCTCCCAGAAGGAGGGTCCGGAGGACTATGGGTCGTCAGGTGACAGATCGATCTCCAACCCATCTGACTCTTCATCTGAAGAGGAGATGGAGGAAGAAGATCTGTCTATGGTACAGGAAGTTGTCTCAGACGACACACCTTCCACCCCTCCAGCTCTTGCTTCTCCGGCTTCTTCGGACCAGGAGTCTGACCAGGAGGAGAGCATCCCGGATTCCGTAGAGGCATTCCTCGGGGAGGAGATCCTGAGCGACTCTTTCCGTGCCACACTCTAGGAGACGTACAACCTCCAACTAGAAGCAGGTACCTCAACCCAAATAATCAGGACAATACTCAGAATGGCTCTCTGACATTTCAATAGTTCTCAAGAAACAGCAGCAAGGATCAGGCCGTACACCGCCATAGAAGAGCATACCCTTCCCCCTGATCCGACAGCACCATCTACAACAATCTCACCGACGCATCCTCCTCCCAAGAAAAACCGCTGGGGACACAGACGCTGCTGACTACCTTAACTCTTTCCTTCCTTTACCACATCCAGATAAGCCAAAAACTTATACAGTTAAAGAGTGTCGAAAGGGGCTTGTTCCCCAAACCTTCCCTGCGCGCCTTCGGCGCGTGAAACCATTTCGTTCGATCCGCATTATGAGAAAAAAATATGCAGCAGAAGGCAGAAAGCACTGCAGTATTTGAAATCACGTGTATAGGGTTAAGAAGTCCTGGGATTTTAAAATGGTTTTGCTTTAAAACATGTGACCACCAGCTTATTAGTTTTTCCTATTGCCAAGATTAGAAAAATTATGTTTGCTCTGTATGTGAATGGTATTTGACCCACTCAACAACGTTGTAAAAAATCAAATATAAAAAATTGTCAATTTTCTTCCCATAATGCAACTGTGAATTCGATCAATTCAGTCTTGTTTGACTGTGCTCGTCAAGCTTAAGACTGAAATGATGGAATTACGAGTTGCATAAAGGTAAAGATTTGTAATTTTGAAATTTTGGTAATTTGACAGTGTAGAGGGTTAATAATGAGCTAAATTAATGTCAGAAAGCTAATTCAAATCATTTTGGAGAAAATAGAAATAAAAACAGTTCAGTTATGATAGATCATCATCAAATTATTAAACCGAATATCGATATTACCTTTCCTCGTCTATGCCAATCACAATCAGCTGCTCTTCTTTGCTCGGTAAATTTTAAATTGTCTGTACTTTGAAGCTGTTAAATTGACAAAAAGTCAGTATTAGTTATTCTTGTTACAATAAATGGGCCTTCTTTCAAAATAAGGTTGCATTTTTGGTGCAGGTTAGCCTTAGTGGAAAAACTTGCTTCTCTTAAACTTTGTTATTGTTAGGCCTAAAAAAATTAAAAATGTGTTTCTCAGGCCCTCCCTCGTGGTCCTTTTGGCTACGGCATGCTCTCTTTTTATAACCAATGTAAACTTAAAAAAAATAAAAATTAAATGGTTTATGTCTGATATTTTAACCAAGTTAAAAACTTGATAAATTTGTCCCGTAAGTGCAAGAAGGCTTTGCAATGCTTTAGCATTGCAAAGCCTTCTTGCTCTCAAGGGACGAAATACACCACCACCACCCATGCTATTCCGTAGATTATGAGACCTAAATCATAATCGAAGAACATGAACTTTTTGATGGCAAAGGAATAATTACAAATCAAAAATAAAATAAAAAAAAAATGCTCGACCGCATGAAATTTTTACAAATAATGGCCTGAGAAACAGAAGATCTACTTTGTGTGGCCTTACCTATTGCGTTTGCAAATTTTTCAAAAGTCAAAACAAGATCTTCCTTCAAATAACTTAATACACTTCTCTTGTATTAATAATTTTAAAATGATTACCTATTTGTATTTTTATCGTATTTGAAGCTTGCGGGTATTGAAAACTAAATATTTAAACATCTTTTTCAACATGCATTGTTAACTACATAATAAGAGTCGATGAGACTGTGGAATTTGGTGCTAATGGGTGAAGAATTGTAATTGGCAGACTATGTCATAGCTGTTAATTCAAGGACAGGCAAAGTGGTAGTAGCTCATTTTGAACTGAGTGACAATTGAGTGAAAATTGCAAGTTAAGGGCAGATAAACTACAAATGGAAGTTCAGTGGGGCCCACTTAATTCGATATCTCTTAACTGAATAATCCTGTTAATTGAATAGAATTTCCCAACCCAAAACCATTTTTCATACCTCCAGTACAAATTCGACCTGTTAATTGAATATAGGTTACAGAGTAAACTCCTGTTAATTGAATAAAAAATCTTGCAACCTGTCGAGAAATTACCCTGACTTGCCTCAGTTTTCCTTTGTTTATGGACCTATTTGGCCTCAGTACATCCAATACAGGCATTTAATCTATTATATCTTGTTTGACAGAGCTCATGGAGCTCTGTCAAACAAGATATAATAGAATAAATGCGAAGTTTATCTAGAATAAGGAAAATGACACAATCCCTGCCAATTGAATACTCCTGTTAATTGAATAACTTTCATTGGCAAAGTGGATATTCAATTAACAGGGTTCCACTGTATTGATTAGAATTATGAATTCTCTAGGGATGCATCTGAAAATGGCAGAATTTGTTTCCTTTTTTTCTTTCCAAATGCCTAATAAGCTGTTAGTTCAGATAGAACATAATATCCAAAAAACATGTATATGAATGTGGTATTAAAGGTTTGATTGGAATCCCCGATTTTAGCTAAGGGAAAAATTACACTTACCATGACCTTGGTCTCCCGTTCAGAAGATAGGCTTCTTGTTCCGTTGTACACATTCACTGCCGCTGTAGTGAAATCTATAACCTTGCCTACATCACTCATGTTCAAAGCTGAAACTAAACTGCCCCACAGCTTGATCTTGACCTCTGTGTCATTATGCATGCCTTTCACTACGGCATCCAGTTGGCGCCAACTTGCACCCTCGACAATCTTGTGTACCTGTGAGATATTTATTATTAAAACTGAGTAAAATTACTTTAATATCATTTTGAACAGAGAAGATATAGTAATTTTGTAAACATTGCATTCACAAAAACAATTATATTGACACTTTACTACCGAAAAGCACTCATGTACACATTTATTGTGGTAAAGGTCCACATTTTGGTAGTTTCCTGGGATATTCCAAGTATGCTCTATAAATACAATCCATATACTTCAGAGAAATGACTATCAAAAGCTCCTAGCACCCTAGCATCTGTGTGTGTCTGTTGTACTTGTTACATTTGGTTCATTCCCATTAGACCGATTGGGGGAGCAGTAACCGGTTCTCGTCAGATCACCGAAGTTAAGTCAACGTCGAGCACGGTTAGTAGTTGGATGGGTGACCATTTCAAAGACTGAATCGTGCTCCCGCTTTGTGTCCTTGGGCAAGGCACTTAACGCCGATTGCCTACATGGGGGCACGATGACGCCGTGTACTAAAGCGTACTGCACGTCGATGGTGCGCATGTCTTCAACCAATCTAACCCTGCCTGTGCCGCGGTGCAGAGTTCAGAGTTACGATGTTGGAGAGCTGACAGCTGCTCGTCGTTGCTCGGTGGTTCTCTCTGGGTACTCCGTCTTCCTCCACCTGTAAAACTGTCACCGACATGATATGACCCTGGCTGTTAATGTGTCGTTAAACCCTAATACAAAAAATAAAAAATAAAAAATTAGACCGATTCCCTTTAGACCAACTCCCACCAGACCAATTCCCATTAGACCAATTCCCCTTAGACCTACTAATGTGTTGTACTTTCAAAATAGTTTTATATCAATAATTTGAGTTGAGTGCAAGAAACCACTATCGGTGCTTGCAAAAACAAAGGGATACCAGAGCAAAAGCCAGTATTTTCCGTTCTTATGTTTCACCCTCGGTCAAATGCAAATAATATTTTGTTTATATAAATTTGTTTTATTACAAATTATTGGAGAGTGCCTGTAGGCACTCTCCAATAATTTTGTAATAAAACAAATTTCATGAACAAAATTAGACCACCGAAATAATCTGCCCCTCAACCAGTTAATAACAATAAATAGTTGGTCTAAAGGGAATTGGTTTCATGGTGAAAATTGAACAAAATTGTGAAATTGAAGTAAAAAGGTATATATATTGCTGTTTTAAATCTATATTTTTCGTATTTGGGAAATTGAGAAAATTGAAGTAAATGGGTTGAAAAACTGAAGTTATAAACCAATATTTTTTATATGTTATGTATGTAAATATTTTTTTATTAAATAAAGTGCTTTTCAGTAAATAAATATTTTCCTAATTATCCTTAATCAATAACGGTCAATAGTTGGTCTAAGGGAAATTGGTCTTTTGGGAATATGCCTCGTGGGAGTTGGTCTGAAGGGAATTGGTCTAGTGGGAAGACACCGTTACATTTTACGCATTTAATTTAAATATTTTTATTTTTTCAAGGGTTTGTACCATATTATGTAACATATTTGTTTCAAATAAAACTATTGTTTAGACTGACCCATATACTACCCTAATTGGTTACGGGCCTGGTTGTATCATGGTTGACTTACACTAGAAAGCAGGAATTTATCATCCTAGGCATTATAGCAAAATAGTCTTGCAAACTTACAATGACCTTACTCTGTACAAGTGAGGTGCAGTTTATCATGTGTCAATTACAGTTATGAAACAAAATCCAAATATTTATGCATATTATTATAAATGTATATATCCTAAAGTCGCTGGTAGATATTTGCAGATTTTGATTTGTGATGTGCGGGTTCAGTTCTTTTGTTGATTTGGCAGCCCAATAAGTTAAAAACTATTCAATCAAGAGGCCCCAGGGGACCTGAGGGCGCTCACCTGACATAGTAGTCTAAATATGAAACCAGAGACTTGACTGGAATAAGCTGCATACGCCCCTCCTAAGAAAAGCATATACCAACTAGATGAAGTGATTATGTCCACACATTATACAGGATTTTCCTTCTATTTCAGTTCCTGCACTTTTACGTCCCAAAATTGAGATAAACGCATGAAAAACAGATTTTTTTATTTTTGTTCGGAAATTTTCGAAGTCCCAAACAAAATATTTTCAGACTAAATTTTTTTTTCTTCTTAAAATTGACCAAAACGCATATAAAAAACAAAAAACTAATTTCCGGATTTTGGTCCAAAATTTTGAAGTCCCACCCGGACCCCAAATTTTCAGTGCAAAAAAAATATAAATTTTGTCTTAAAATTGACCGAAACGCATAAAAAAACCAAAAAAACTCATTTCCGGATTTTGATCCAAAATTTCCAAGTCTGGACCGAGACCCCAAATTTCCAGCATAAATATGAAACCCAGGGACCTGGCTTGAACAAACTTGAATCTCACCCCCTAAGCATGCTGCATACCAAATATCAAAAGATTCTTATTGGTAGATCTGAAGAAGATTTTTAAAGAATATTCCTCATTCTGCACTAATTTGAACTCCCATAGGGAACCCAAATATGGACTGAGGGATTTGATTTCAACAAATATGTGAATCAATGTTCCAAAGATGTTACATGTAAAATATGAAAGCTTTTGGAGCAGTGGTTTGGAAGCAAACGATTCTTTAATTTTTTCCCATTGCCCACAGTGTTAAAAAAAAATGCTGACTCAGCATTTTTTCAAAGTCCCGAAAAAGTACCTTATGACAAAACCGATGGCAATTTTTTTACCATTCCTTTCTGTTGGTCCCAAGGAAGCCTCGCACCAAATACAAATTCTCAGTGCCGTGCAGTTTTGGAGATATGGACGTTTTCGTTTTTTTTTTATTTTGGTTCCTGAGGTTCCCACGGGGCTGCGGGAAATTTTGTTTTTTGCTTAAATCAAGTACTTATAACCCAATAATACCTCAAATTAAATTTGGTTCAAATTGGCCTCTCGGTTCAGAAAATAGAAATTCTGGCCTGGGCAAAAATTCTTGCCTCTCAGAACAAAGGCAAATATTGCCCGTCAAACTTCTCTTGAACAAATTGAGTATGCACCTCAAATGGAAGTTGCATACCAAAGATCAAGTCTCTGCTACGGCTGGTTCATGAGAAGTAGGTTTTTTAAAATTTTGTGCTTTTTGGCCCCACCCCCTCCACAATATGAGCAGAAACCCAATTTGAAGAAAAACCCAAATACCCCTATATAAACGCTACTCGTGTGAATTTTCATTGAATTGCAGCCAGTGGCTTGGGAGAAAATGACCCAAACACCGCCTTCACGACGTTCGACGGACAAAAAGTGATCCGAAGAGCTCACCGTGACTTTCAGTCAGGTGAGTTAACAATGGTCACTAGTCATAAAAGCAAATTTTTTTGTAGAAATAAGTCAGGATTGCTTACTTTTATTGGGTAAATGTGTCAGTGTGCTACAGAACGTAAAGAGTGGATTGTAACAAAAATCACCATGGAGTGGAGTTATCACCCAAAGTAAAACTTTCAAATTCTGTGCAAATGGACAAAAAAACACAAGCAATGTTTCAGTCAATGTTCCTCCGGGTTTTAACCCAGAGGTTCATTGGCTGGAACTTTGCTTGTGCCTGTTACGCTTTGCAACAAATTTGCAAATATTGCTTGGGTGGAATCTCCACTCTGTGTGTGATTTTGTGATAATACACTCTGCACGTATTGCATGTCATAAATATTGCTGCAAACTCGGATTAACTTTGCTCAAATTCGTTTTTAGGTTCCAAATGTGAATCCGACTTCCATTTTTTGAGAGGTGATTGTCTAATTCCGTTGACTCAATGAGAGATCATTATTATCCCTCATGGGAGTTTGTGTGAGGTGGGTTGGGTGAATCTCGCCCGAAGAAGGATAACTGGGCCAGACATTTGGCTTGCCGGGTATCTAGTCCAAATATCTTGTTCCAAGGGTGAGATGTCCCCATCTCACACCCGCCCCATAAGGGATAATTTTTCTCCCCTACCAAAACACCCTGGCTTCATCATCAAAAGTTATTCAGGGGCGTGTGCAACTATGTTGAACAAAGAGCGTTTGGTACATACTGCATAGGGACTGATATAAGCTTCATACACCGTAACCTTAAAATAGGTTACGGTGTGCCTAGCATACCGTAACCTGTAGGTTTCCGTAGTGTTGATATAAGGTAAATTATTAATGTAATCAGTTAGAAACACGTGACCTCCCCCATAACCTAACCTACAGGTTACGGCTTATGTCCGACCCTGCTACAGGTATATACTACTTGATGGGTATTCGATATAATATAAGGATTGGTGCATGTCTTGTCGTTGACTACGCCCATATAGTGCCCAGTGAGGTGGTGTAGTTTCCTCCGCTTCGCGTCGGTAACTACACCACCTCACTGGACACTATATGGGCGTAGGCAACTCCAAGCCATGCACTTTTCCTTAAATATATTTTATTCAGCGGTAATCCATCTATTAAGATAAGTAATAAACTTCCTGTGCTAATCACGTACCCTTTCGTGTGACTGAAATAACAGCGACAGACCTTTGTGTTATTGTTATGATTTGCACATGGAAGAAAGCGTCATACATGATAGCCCCTTTTGAATTCCTTTGACCAATCGATCTGTCGTGGTTATCTGTTTTGCATGCAAACCACCAAAGTTCAATTGAGATTCTCTCAGGTTTTCGCTGGCAATGAAAATTGGAATAAATTTTCTCCAATATCAGATAATGATAATTTCCATTTGTTTACTGAATGCCATATATGGTGTCTTCCCGCTAGACCAATACCCCTCAGACCAACTATATTTATTTATTTATTTATTGGTGTTTAAGGTCACATACTTATGCACAATGGCTAAACGTGACCGTGACAGTTTTACGGGTGGAGGAAGCCGGAGTACCCGGAGAGAACCACCGAGCAACGACGAGCAGCTGTCAGCTCTCCAACATCGTAACTCTGAACTCTGCACCGCAGCACAGGCAGGGTTAGATTGGTTGAAGACATGCGCACCAACGACGCGCAGTACGCCTCAGCACACAGCGTCTCAGACCAACTACATAGTGTTTCTGATTAAGGGTTGATTAGGGATAATTAGGAAAACAATTATTTATAAAAATCTGCCCAACATCCTCAAAATATCGACAAGCCAGAAAATGAGCAGACTATCATCTGAAAAATGAGGTCCCCAGAGGGTGAATTTGGTAATGCTACCCTGCACAGCAGGGTAGCATCACTAAATTTACCCTCTGTGAACCTCAACCTGAATCAAGGTCTCAAACATAATCAGAATGAGGTACCCAGAGGATAAACTGGCCCACTGTATGGGATAGCATCATCAAATTCACCCTCTGGGGACCTCATTCTGCAAATGACAGACTGCTTATTTTCAGGCTTGAATATCCAATAACATTAAAAACATTTATAAATATTTATAAATATATCAAATTATTGATATAGAATTATTTTTAAAGTAGAACACACCAGTTGGTCTAAGGGGAATTGGTCTTTTGTGAATTGGTCTCGTGGGAGTTGGTCTACAGGGAATTGATCTAGTGGGAATGAACCCCATATATTCAACAAACAAATCCATTGTCAAATAATAAATAAAAATGTTAGAAACCTGGGATATGTTGAATGAGGTCTAATTTTCGGGGGAATATGCTATCGATTTGGAGTTCGAATGGTTATTGCCAGTAGTTGTCAGGCACCCCCTACCGACTTTAAAAAAAACCTTCGTCGAATAATAAATAATTATTAGGAACTCGAGAAATATGTTGAATCACGAAATGCTAAGAAATACGCCATCGACTACAGTTCGAGTTGGTTATTTGCCGTTACTTATAAAATCCCCCCCCCCCCCCACCCCCGCCCGTCGAACAATGAATAATTGTCGCGAACCTACACACTAAAAACTAAAGTGTTAAAACAGACTCTTTCAAGGTGTTAAACTCATTCTAACTCTTAGGGTTTGATTTTAACACTCAAAGTGCAATGCTTTAAGCACTTAGACATTACAATCGTCAGACATCTGAAACTTGAATGGATGGCACTTCCCATGTGTCTAGCATTGGCGGTTCTTCCAGAATCGACCATAATTTGATTTGCGCCTGGTGGGTACATAATTAAAAGGACACAACGCGGATCAGGCTCGAGAGTTCGAGCCTGATCCGCGTCATCTGCGTTGTTTCCTTTTAAGTGTCGCGACATTACACTTGTCAAGTGGTATTATAGTAACACCTGTCAAGTTCTGGGATATCTACACTTGAACAAAGTGTTAGTTCAGCACTTAGTAAGTGTTAAATACAGCACTTCAAGTGTAGTTTTTAACACTTTAGTTTTTAGCGTGTAAACACATCAATGGAAACAATATTTCTCCTTCGCCCTGTTTGATAAGGTTTAGGGATAGACTGGTGTGCATAGAAGATTTAAAGTGGTACATGGTCACAATTCAAATCGCCCAATAAATTTGTTTTCCATGTCTTTGAAAACAATATTTAGATACAACGATCCCCATATCACCCACTATGAGCACATAAAACGTCAAATATAGGCAATTAGCTTTTTGGCGCCTGGCAATGAATTTTGCTTCTTTTTTTTTGTTGTGTTTGCCATTTTGGCTTACAGCTAAGGTGCATGCCTAAGCTAAATTAGTACAGCTAGGCGAGATCGGCCCTACAAAAGAACGAACACAAATGAGACATCAGTAAAAACAGGGAATACTGTGCCAAGTTTTAGAATTAAAAGGTCAGCCATCTGTTCTCTCAAGTAAATTAAGTGGTTTGTCAGCCATATTTTTTTTCCATCAGTCACTTCGCAGTTATTTACAGAAAAGCACCAAGCGGTGCTTTTCAATAAATAATCGCGAAATGCTTTTCAATAAATAATCGCGAAATAACATCTATTTTTCTCTATGGGCACATACTAAACAGTGTGGTCCGTGTCCGAGAAAATGTGTAGTCGGGAATTCCAAACTGATTTTCTCCTCTGCTTGTTAGTTATTTCTTTCGAAATATGGAATTTATATTCAGTGGGTCATATTCAACATGCCTTAAGAATTTGAATTTCCGGTGGGCGTTAGGGGATTTTGACAAAATTTCATTCTTTGATCATTGGACATTTTTCCCTTACAGTTTTTCAGACTGCTTATCCGACTGATTTCACTGCGTAAATATTAATACCACTAAAATGAATGACACACACGCGCCTTTGAGCAAACTGTTGAATGAAGTCATGTAAATATTTTTCCAAATAAGACAATGTGTAATCTGTATGCAAACCTCGCCTAAAATGAGGTAGATATTGGCCTATTTTCTCTTTTGCTTTCAAATTAGGTTGCTACTAAACATATATTTAGGATTCCAAGCAGGGCCGTATTACGATTTTGTAGGTCCCTGGGTTACAGATACTGTGAGGCCCCCAGTGATAATTGATAAATAAAAGCATGCAAATCGAATTTCTGATTCTTGAAATCAATTTATATTCAACTTATGGAACATAACGCCAACATTAGAACCGCATAGAAGGGTGCAACACTGCAAGTGTAACACAACAAAAAATGAGAAGAGATATTGTGATATTTTCAAAACTAAATAAGTTATTGAAATATTAAATTTAGTTGACAACTTGTCAAATAAATTTAATATTTCAAAAACTTATATGACAAGGCTAAACAAAAATTAAAATTCAAAAATTTGCTTTGGGTAACTTCTTGGAAACCAAATTTCTCCAAAACATCAGCAATTGTAAATTGTTGAGAACATCATTTTCAATAGCCATGACAGCTAGTCTATTAAGTCGTCTTCACAGTAAATTAATTTCACTTAATCTCTAGAGGACCTCACTGGCGGAGGCCCCTGGGCTACACAGCCCATAAACCCCATACCTTTACCCGGCACTGGTTTCAAGTGAATCCGCTAACTTAAGTGATTTTATAAACTTTCGGCTCGGCCAGATTATTCTGTTCGGTGCTTAGAATCCT
>JAUFNR010000525.1:0-15000 GCA_031216915.1 Pictodentalium vernedei | reverse complement strand
GGATATCTATGGAACTGGCTCACTGAACCATTTCCATTAACTGGTACAGCCACTGCAGTATTAAATGGGGTGGCGTGGTAGTAACTGTTCCTTGGCGGATCACTGAAGTTAAGCAACGTCGAGACCGGTTAGTCCTCAGAGGAGTGACCAATACAACCTGCCCCAGTAATAGACCTGGGGAGGGCTTATCCCGGGACAGTTTAGGCCACTGCCATTGTAAATCACCAAACCGAAAACCTTTACTATAAATCAGCTCCACAATCAGAGCTTGTATTTTAGTGAGGCTGGGGCTGATCAAACCCGTATTCGGCAGTGTAGTTGCCTTTACAGGGCTAGAAAATCATCCCTGTGTATTTTCAGATCTGCATGTACATTAATTTTGCTGCACATTCAATAACCATGGTCGCATATTATTTGATATGGTATTAGAACATATACCCCTCCCCCACTCCGTTTCATTCTATCTTTGTACAAAAATCGGTAGTCTAAATTTGTCTAGGAAGTGCTTTCACATCAGTGTTGGCTGCCTCCACAGGCAGCCACACTTCCTATACACCTCAAAAGAGAGTAATCAGTAAAGCACCATTCGAAGTGGCTAGGTATTACTGCCAACATTATATAACATTTGGCAGTAAAATCTGAAAAGCGACCCTTAATTGAAAAAGAGGTTATGTAAAGCCTTTTCCTAGGCCCTGTCCACAGTCTAGAATGCAAGCTCTGCACAATCTTTGATTGGGGTTAGGGCTTTATTAGTAGTGTTTTATGGCTTTGAGGGTTAGCGTTCGCTAAGTAACCCTACCCTATAAACTTCTCCAAAGCCCTAATCCTAACCTGAGAGTGTTGGGTGAGTTACCATTACAGCGTTGTTACTTATTTTCGCTCATTGGATTGTATGTCCCTTACCCAACATTACCATTTTATTTATATAACTAGGGGGGGGGGGAGGACAAAAACACACCACCTCCCACATTGTATTTAATTCCGAGTGACACAACGATTGCGTGCATCTTATAGCCTTTGTGAAATAAACCTTCAATAACGTTGTCAAAATTCATTTTATAAATAAAAATATTAACTTCTGTTGATAAAGTACACTTTCTGTTACCCTACAAAACTTTACAAAACGCATTGATTGTCCAATAAAATGTCCCCATACAGAATTATACGAAAAAAAAGAAGACAGCAAAATGCAAATAGCAAATCTCAAAGAGCAAATAGCAAAGAGCAAAGCGCAAAATGCAAATCGCAAATAGCAAAAAGCAAATTGCAAAAAGCAAATAGCAAAAAGCTAATAGCAAAGAGCAAATCGCAAAAAGCAAATAGCAAAAAGCAAATCGCAAAAAGCAAATGGCAAAAAGCTTTTTTTTCTTTGTATTACCATGTCTTATATACAACGAATAATTTGCTTGGCTGTTCAATGAAGCCGAAGAAAGAGCCAGTGCAATTGGTCCAATACAACTAGAAAACAGCAAATAGTATGTCCCAGCCCGCTTTCCGTAGTTTTGTATTACTCACATTAGAGAAGGTGCCCTCAGTATTCATAACTTCCATTGTGAAAAAAAACAAACAAAAATCTAATCCTGTTGGTTCAAAATGAAGACAAAATACTCTGCTGGAGCCTGGACATGATTGTTCTGAATCTGTTTGTATATAAGTAAGGGGAGGTAACATAATTCTTGTAAAATCTCACAACAGATTTTTTTTCAGTTTTCAACAAGCTTTCAATTCTATTTTTTTTTACACAAAACGGATAAATTTGGTATGAACCATAACAATAGTATATATAAAAGGTCAGCTGAAGTTAATTATACTTGAGTGATTATGTTTTTATTTAATTTATATTTTGAGTTTATATAATTTTGATTTCTTTCACGTAACCACAACAGTATGAGAATATATTTGGCATACAATGCAACTTGTTTAATTTTCAATATAGAGCAAGACATCTGTTTTTGAAAGGTGTCAAATCGGAAGAAAATAGGATGTGACCATGAGAGCGTGAGTTGGTGTCTCAAACCGGGTGACTCACGGTGAAACCGGGAGAGTTAACAGGTCTGGTCCTCACGCATGGTCATTTTGACTGCCACATGCTCTCTTTTTATCACCAATTATTTGTCCCTTGAGTGCAACAAAGCTGTGCAGTGCGTTATTATTACAGAGTCGTGTTGCGCTCAAGGGATGAAAGACACTACCTTCTTATCAACCTACCTCAATTGTTTACAACAGGCTTGCACTACAGTGGAAGAACCTAACTCGGATAAAATACTCTCTATTTTAATCTTTCCCAACATTTGGGAAAGAAAAGTGGTGTAAAAACACCACGAAAAAATAAGCCAAAACTGGGCCGAGCGCCATCGGCGCACACCCAGTATGGGACGCTCTTCCATAGTACAAATCTCTGACTTCCGTCACAGTGCGCAATGCATCAATTCGTCATTCTTTTTCTATCCGAAGCACGAGCAGGATGTGTTTCCGCCATATGCATTATGAAACAGTGATAATTCAACTCGTGGATAATGGTTTTCCTGTGACTGGAATTATGGATCTGAAGGTCGTATAATAACAGGACTGTGTTTTATATATTCTCGTTTATATTTTCAACCACATTCTCATTGTTTATTAATTACTATTCCGTTTTTGCGAATGTTTTGCGACATCGTGTCATCGCGATTCGACAATGAATTTTTTCGGTTGATAAAAAATTTTATTGGAGTCGGTGTCGGCCATCTGGGTTCTGCCACCTATTCCCCTTCCGTGGGGAATGTGCAGTGTTTTACCGTGGTGGATACTGCGGGAGCTGTTGGTTTTCTGGTGTAGAGATGCCTGGTTCCGGGACTATGCGCCCTCTCCAGTCGACATCTGAGGCTGTCACTAGGATTGTGACTCCTCCTTTGGAGGCCGAGCTTGGTGGCTCTCTCCGCTTTTCCGCCAGTTCCAACAGCTCCCGTCATATCTGCTGCTACTGCTGTTCCGTCAACAACGTCATTGGGCATCGTTTTTAGCCGGCCTCGGCTTCTCCCTGCCAGGGTCTGCAGGGATGTCTGTAGTGTGGTTGTGGGGTTTCGGCCTCAGCCTTCCCAGACTTCCACTCGGCGAAGTCAAATGAGGCTGCCGACTGAACCCCATACTGTGTCCTCTCAGCCATTGAGCACAGTAGTTTTATACCTGCAGTGGTCTGCTGCGGTGTCTGGTTGTGTAGACGTGGGGGTATCGGCCTCAGCCTTCCCTGACTTCAACTCGGCGAAGTTGGAAGTGGCTGCCGGCCGGACCCTCTCCTGTGGTCTCTGCACTGTCGAGCACCACAGTTGTCATTGGATTCGGTTGTTCTTAGTGGGACACTATGAACTCCGTGGCGTTTCCGTCCCTCATTCTGGCCACACGACCAGTTTTGGGGGTCCAACGTCTTTTGTGCAGCTTGGACCTTCTGCCCTGCAGAGGTCAGCGGTGACTCTCTTGAGTTCCTGCTATGTTGATCCTCAGGGTGTGTCACACCCCTATACACGTCTGGCTTCAGACGTTTTCGGCTGCCGCCCGTCGTCCCATGTCGGGTCTTTTGGAGGATCGTGACCCTTCGCTGGTTCAGAGGGTCAGCGGTGAAGCCACTTTGCCGGTTTGTCCCCTGTCGAACCGGCCAGTATGGGCAGTGAGCTTAGGGAGGCCCTCTCCTTACTCACTTAGGTTCTGTCAACGAGCCTTCCTGTTGCTTCCAGCGAGGCAGCGAGTGGTTTCCAGGTGCCTCCTATGGCGCCACCTCCCAGGATTAGAAACAGGCCGCTTTCTGATCCCCTGGTGTTCCGACACCATGGGAGGCGTCTGCTGGTTTGCCCACAATGGGCTATGTGTCTTCCGACTCAGGGGAAGAGTCAGACATGCTTGATGTCGAGAGCCAGCAGTCTTCGGACTTGGGGGCAGCTCTTGATTTCGTGTTTGGGTTCCTTCCGGATCTCAAACCAACTAACCAGTCGACAGTGTCATCCAGGCCGCGATCATCGGTCGCGTGCCAACAGTCTATGGAGCAACCTGCTTCTGGGCGTCTTCGACCGTGCCCTTCGGTACAGTTGGTTGAAGCATTTTCAGCCTTGGACTCCAAGCTAAGTTCCAAGGCTATGAAGGCTCCGTTCTTCATCAGGGTTGACACCTTTTTGCTTCCGGCGCGTTATCGTTCCTACGATTCCGCCAATCCGTCAGTCTACCAGACTTTGACGGTTTTGGATCAGGACTCCAATTCCCTCGGGCTTTCCAAGTCCAAGTCTGTCGTCATTCCGATGACGACTCTGGAGTCCACATTGGGCTTATCGAGAGAGATGCTTGGTATGCTTTCTCTCTCCGATCACATCGTCTCAGCTTTAGCTGCTTATCTGCCTCCAGATAAGTTTGACGAGGTACAGGCTCCTTTGCGTGTGCTGTCCAAGGCGCTCATGCATCTTACTCACGCGCATGCCTGTAACACGGCTAATCTGGAATTAGTTCGAAGGGACCCTGTGCGGGACACAGGCCGATCCCTTCCTGAGGAGCAGTACGCTGCTCTTCGATCTGCTTTTTTGACAGGTCCGCAACTTTTCCATGATTCTGTGTTGACGGTCCGGGATGACGTCCTACGTCATTCCAACGATCAGCTGCTGTTTCTTCAGCTTGATCAGCCTTCTAGGGTAGGCACGGGCCGTTCCAAGCCTAACAAGTACCCTCTGCTTCCTCTGCGAAGCAAAAGGGGCTGATCCTTCTGCCACCGCTTCTACTTCTTACTCAAGGGGTAAGGGTAAGCGTCGGCAGTCTTGAGGGAACTCCCAGGATTCTTCATTCAGTAGATGTGTTTTCTCCTCTCGCGAGCCTTGTCGGGGTTCGAAATGAAGGTCCTCACCTCGACTCATCCCAGGTTGGAGGAAGGATAGCAGAGTTTGCAGACCGTGGGCCACCATCACATCCGATCCTTGGATGTTAGATGTTGTTTGGTCTGGGCTGTGAATATCCTTCCGACGGCACTCCACTCTGTCTGGGGTGCCTTTTCCAACCACAGTTCCTTCAGACATTTTACGTCTGGAACTTTTGTCCACGGAGATAGACAATCTCCTGACAAAGGGGGCGATTGAGGTCATCAAGAACATTAGGTCAGTGGGTTTCTATTCCCGCCTGTTCTTGGTGCCGAAGAAGGATGGCCGACTCCGCCCGGTTCTCGATCTGAGTTTCCTGAACCAGTCTATCATTGTTCTCAAGTTCAGCATGGAGACTTTCAGGTCGGTCCTCCGTTCAATTCACCAGGGAGATTTCGCTTCCAGCTTCGACCTGCGAGACGCTTACTTTCACGTTCCGATTCATTGGGCGTTACGGAAGTATCTCAGGTTCATTTTTCTGGGGCGAGTTTACCAGTTCAAGGCCATGCCTTTCAGCCTCAACCTGGTTCCTTGGTCTTTCACCAGACTGATGTCGCATGTGATAGCTTTACATCGCATACAGTCCAGGGTGACTACTTCGGCATATCTGGACGATATCCTCCAGGGGCATTCCAATGCTGCCTTCCTGGAGTCGGATGTCACCACTCTGTTGAGCTTGCTCACGTCGCTACATTTCAGAGTCAACGAGGAGAAGTCGGACCTGGTCCCTTCTCAGTCGTTTTATCATCTGGGGATGGCTTTCCGCACACAATTCAATTTGGTGGCGGTTCCCCAGGCCAAGGCTGTGATTCTCTCAGCTTTTGCTCCGACTCTGTCCCAGTCCACATCCGCGACGGCTCGGAGTTTTC
Source organism: Pictodentalium vernedei (assembly GCA_031216915.1). Lineage (NCBI taxonomy): Eukaryota > Metazoa > Mollusca > Scaphopoda > Dentaliida > Dentaliidae > Pictodentalium > Pictodentalium vernedei. The sequence continues at coordinate 9,263 of JAUFNR010000525.1, read as the reverse complement.
TCCGGCTAATCGGTCTCTGCTGTTTGGTGACGGATCTCATTCCTCTAGGTCGGCTGCGTGTCAGACCTCTCCAACACTTTCTGCTCAGTCGTTGGAGGCCGAATGTAGATTTTCTGGATCTGGTGCTTCAGTTTCCAGACTATCTTTATCCTCACCTTCTCCTTTGGGTGGATGTCCAGTGGCTTTCGCAGGGTGTTCCGTTGGACTTCCCCACGTCCGATCGTGTTCTGACGGCAGATGCCAGCGATCTCGGTTGGGGTGCGACGTTGGATCCTCTAGGTCTTTCCATTCACGGGATGGTGGACCAGGATCACGCAGCTCTGCACATCAACCAGAAGGAGCTTCTTGCTCTTCTTCTGCGTTTCAGGCAGTGGATCCCTCACCTATCGAATCGCCAGGTCCTTCTGTTGTCCGACCATTCGACGGTGGTTGCTTACATTCGGAACCAGGGCGGCACGCACTCTGTTCCAATGTACGATTGGCTTGGGATCTTATACTGCTCGCTCAGGATGTCTGCACCGGGGTGGCTGTTTCACATTCCCGGTCGCCTGAACGTCCTAGCCGACTCCCTGTCCCGTCGGGGCAAGGTCATTTCCACCAGGTGGATGCTCCACATGGCGGGTTCCATCGATCTCTTGTGACTAGTTGGAACCATCAGGTGGACCCTTTCGTGTCCCCGTGTCCAGATGCTCTGGCTTTCGCCGTGGACTCTCTGGCCCTCCTTTGGGATGGTCTTGTCGGCTACACCTTCCTACCGGTTCCGATTCCGCCTCAGGTTCTCACCCAGATATGGACCTGCAGTCGTCGAATCCTTTCGATCCCACCCGTCGCTTTGGTGGGTGTGGATCATTCTGCTCTGCTCTCTGTTAGCAGCGGTTCCGGCATGTCTCCCTCTACCTCGCGAATTTCTTTGCCAAAGTCGCCGGGAGGTTTTCAAGTTGACCCGACTTCATTGTGCCTTCGCACATGTCTTTTATCGGGTCCTGTCTCCTCCGTAGTGGTTTTTCGAGACACGCAGTGGAGTTGCTTTTCTTCAAGGAGGCACTCACTCCACTGGTTTAGCCTCTGTGGCTAAGTGGAAGGTTCTTCTGTCGATGGTGTGTGATCACTCTGTTGCTTCTGTCACTCCTTCGATCACACTGCTTGCAGAGTTTTCTGGTATATGTTTGTTTCTGGGGGTCTCCAGCTATGTGTACTTGTCCATGCTTCGGAGACTTTTTTTCCTATGTGATACCGCATTGTTTCGACACTCATCCTTGCCTCTCCAAGCTTGTTCTGCTCTTTTCCTTGAAAAGGCCTAGGACAGTTTACTCCAAGATGGTCACTTTCTTGGGCGCTGCTCTGCTTGGGGGTGGGGGGCGTTCACGCCTTTATCCTGGATGAATATGCATTTTCCCACATGCCAGATCTCTCCTGCATCCATTTCTTGATGGACTTGTTTTACTATTCGTGCAGCTTCCGCTCGTCTAGCTACTGGTGATTGTATTACCAATTGTTTTTTCTGCCAGGAGGTGCGTGCATTGTCTTCCTCTTTTAATAACTCTGTCATGTTGTCGGATGACTGATGTTATACTGGCAGCCTTCTGGAGAAATGCTACATTCTCCTTTTCTCTGCGACTGTTGCAGGAGCCGACAGAGACCCTTGGGGCCCTCTTTCTTTGGCTCAGGATGTTGTCTATCCAAGCTTTTCAGCTTTTTTCAGGGTCGGTTCCAGCTTTGTGCTGTTACTGCCCTTTCTGTCTGTGCGTCGCACTTCACCATACGCCTCATCTTTCATTGGCTTTTCTAATGTTTGTGATGCTATGGTTTGATAGGCCTAGGGATCTCTTCCTCTGTCCATGGTCCCAGTGCTATTGAGTTATGTGTGGGTTGGTTATGTGATACCATCCAGCCTTTTGTCTATTCAGCCTGTTGTTAACAATTGAGGTAGGTTGATAAGAAGTATAAATTTTATAGTAAATTTCCTTTCTTATTATACGTACTGAAATTGTTTACATGGAGGCCCTCCCGTCTTCTTATTCGGGTAAGAATCCTTCCTCCCCACTGATCACATAACTCCTGTGTTGTCGGAATCAAAAGAATGACGAATTGATGCATTGCGCACTGTGACGGAAGTCAGGGATTTGTACTATGGAAGAGCGTCCCATACTGGGTGTGCGCCGATGGCGCTCGGCCCAGTTTTGGCTTATTTTTTCGTGGTGTTTTTACACCACTTTTCTTTCCCAAATCTTGGGAAAGATTAAAATAGAGAGTATTTTATCCGAGTTAGGTTCTTCCACTGTAGTGCAAGCCTGTTGTAAACAATTTCGGTAGGTATAATAAGAAAGGAAATTTACTATAAAATTTATACATCCATCTTATTCTGTAGATTATGAAGCCTAAAACATAAAACAAACGAAGTATATGAACTTCTGATAACAAAGAAATATTAATTATAAAAATAAAAATAAAATAAAAACCACTTGTCCACCTGCAATTTTACAAAAAAATGACTTAGGAAGTGGACTTTTATTTAAACATGTATTATTTCGAAATCAAAATAGTTTGGTAAACATGCTAAGCTTCTTTAGTTTAGTTTAAACAATATTTATTCAGAATTGAACATGATATAATACATACAAGAGATTGATAATATTACACACTCTCTATTTTAATCTTTCCCAAGATTTGGGAAAGAAAAGTGGTGTAAAAACACCACGAAAAAATAAGCCAAAACTGGGTCGCGCGCCATCGGTGCACACCCAGTATGGGACGCTCTTCCATAGTACAAATCCACGACTGCCGTAAAACAGTGTGCAGTGCGTGAATTCATCATTCTTTTGATTATCCGCACACGTGGTGGATGTGTGCCATCTTGCTCAGTAACAGTGATATTTTAACTCATCGATAATGGTTTTCCTGTGACTGGAATTATGGATCTGAAGATCGTATAATAACAGGACTGTGTTTTATATATTCTCGATTATATTTTCAACCACATTCTCATTGTATATTATTTACTATTCCGTTTTCGCGAATGTTTTGTTTTCGACATCGTGTCATCGCGATTCGACAATGAATTTTTCGGTTGATGAATTTAATTGTTATTGGAGTTAGGTGTCAATCAGGGACTGTCTGGACAGGATTTCTTCACTCTGTTGAGGGCTGAATTTCTGTTTTTTCGGTCCCTGTTGACCGTCTGGGTTCTATCGTGTACCCACCGTTTTTTTTTTTCTGCCACCTTCTCTCGTAGTTGAGGATGTTCTTCTGCTTTCTGTTTCTGTTGAGTTCACCTTTTTCTTCTGCTGCTCTCACCTCTGTTATTTCCAGTTCGGTTCCTTTAGCGCAATTCCTTTTGCCCTCGCCTTGGTGCATTCTCGTGGCCGTTTATTCCGCACCCGAGGGTGGTGTGGAACGCTGTCGTTTCGGGAGCCTCCCGACATGACCACGTCTGGTGTGAGTTTACCCCCTTCGTGGGAGATGTGCAACTCCTCCTGCCCCTGGGGGGGGGGGGGGGGGGGGGGGGGGGGGGGGGACACTGTCGTTTTGCCCCCCCCCTCCTGACTCGACCACATCTGGTGTGAGTTTTACCCCCTCCGTGGGGCATGTGCAGCTCCTCCCACTCCTGGGGGGGGGGGGGGGGGTGGGGGGGGGGGACCGTATGTTTTGTGGTTGTCCGACCCGACTCGACCACGTCTGGTGAGAATTGCTCCCCCTCCATGGGTGATGTGCAGCTCCCCACGCACCAGCGGGGGGTGGGGAACACTGTCGTTTCGGGGCTTCCCGACTCGACCATGTCTGGTGAGAGTTATTCCCCTTCCGTGGGGAATGTGCAGTTTTTTTTACCGTGGTGGATACTGCAGGAGCTGTTGGATTTCTGGTGAAGAGATGCCTGGTTCCGGGACTCTGCGCCCTCTCCAGTCGACATCTGAGGCTGTCACTAGGGTTGTGACTCCTCCTTTGGAGGCTGAGCTAGGTGGCTCTCTCCGCTTTTCCGCCAGTTCCAACAGCTCCCGTCGTATCTGCTGCTACTGCTGTTCCATCTACAACGTCATTGGGCACCGTTTTTTGCTGGCCTCGGCTTATCCCTGCAAGGGTCTGCAGGGATGTCTGTAGTGTGGTTGTGGGGTATCGGTCTCAGCCTTCCCCAACTTCAACTCGGCGAAGTCGGAAGTGGCTGCCGACTGAACCCCCTACTCTGTCTTCTCAGCCGTTGAGCACAGTAGTTTTATACCTGCAGTGGTCTGCTGCGGTGTCTGGGAGTGTAGACATGGGGGTATCGGCCTCAGTCTTCCCTGACTTCAACTCGACGAAGTTGGAAGTGGCTGCCAACCAGACCCTCTACTGTGGTCTCTGCGCCGTCGAGCACCACAGTTGTGTTATTGGATTCAGATGTTCTTAGTGGGGGCACTATGAACTCTGTGGTGTTTCCGTCCACTCATTCTGGCCACACGACCAGTTTTGGGGGACCAACGTCTTTTGTGCAGCCTGGACCTTCTGCCCTGCAGAGGTACACGGTGACTCTCATGAGTTCCTGCTATGTTGATCCTCAGGGTGTGTCATACCCCTATACACGTCTGTCTTCAGACGTTTCGGCTGCCGCTCGTCGTCCCGCGTCAGGTGTTTTGGAGGATCGTGACCCTTCGCTGGTTAAGAGGGTCAGAGGTGAAGCCACTTTGCCGGTTCGTTCCCCTGTCGAACCGGCCAGTACGACCAATGAGCTTAGGGAGGCCCTCTCCTTACTCACTCAGGTTCTGTCAAAGAGCCTTCCCGTTGCTTCCAGCGAAGCAGCGAGTGGTTTCCAGGCGCCCCCTATGGTGCCGCCTCCCGGGATTGGAAACAGGCCGCTTTCTGATCCCCCTGGTGTTCCACGATGGGCTATGTGTCTTCCGACTCAGGGGAAGAGTCAGACATGCTTGATGTCGAGAGCCAGCAGTCTTCGGACTTGGGGGCAGCTCTTGATTTTGTGTTTGGGTTCCTTCCGGATCTCAAACCATCAAACCAGCCGACAGTGTCAGCCCGGCCACGATCATCGGTCGCGTGCCAACAGCCTATGGAGCAACCTGCTTCTGGGCATCTTCGACCGTGCCAGTCGGTACAGTTGGTTGAAGCATTTTCAGCCTTGGACTCTAAGCTGAGTTCCAAGGCTATGAAGGCTCCGTTCTTCACCAGGGTTGACACCTTTTTGCCTCTGGCGGGTTATCGTTACTACGATTCCGCCAATCCGTCAGTCTGCCAGACTTTGATGGTTTTGGATCAGGACTCCAATTCCCTCGGTTTTCCTAGCCCAAGTCTGCCGCCATTCCGATGATGACTCTGGAGTCCACATTGGGCTTATCGAGAGAGATGCTTGGTATGCTTTCTCTCTCAGATCACATCCTCTCAGCTTTAGCTGCTTACCTGCCTCCAGGTAAATTTAACGAGGTACATGCTCCTTTGTGTGTGCTGTCCAAGACGCTCATGCATCTTACTCACACGCATGCCTGTAACACAGCTAATCTGGAATTAGTTCGGAGGGACTCTGTGCTGGACACAGGCCGATCCCTTCCTGAGGAGCAGCGCGCTACTCTTCGATCTGCTTCTTTGGCAGGTCCGCAACTTTTCCATGGTTCCTGTCAATTGTCCGGGATGACGTCCTATGTCATTGCAAAGAGAAGCTGCTGTTTCTTCAGCTTGATCAGCCTTCTAGGGGAAGCAGGGGCCATTCCAAGCCTAATAAGTACCCTTCAGCTTCCTCTGCGAAGCAAAAGGTTGATCCTTCTGCCACCGCTTCTATTTCTTACTCAAAGGGTAAGGGGAAGCGTCGGCAGACTAGAGGGAAGTATCAAGATTCTTCATTCAGTTGAGGAGGTGGTTTCTCCTCTCGCGGGCCTCGTCGGGGCTCGAAATGAAGGTCCCCACCTCGACTCGTCCCAGGTTGGAGGAAGGATAGCAGAGTTTGCAGACCTTGGGCCACCAACACATCCGATCCTTGGGTGTTGGATGTTGTTTAGTCCGGGCTGCGAATATCCTTCTGAAGGCACCCCACTCTGTCCAGGGTGCCTCTTCCAACCACAGTTCCTTCAGACGTTTTACGTTGGGAACTTTTGTCTATGGAGATTGACAATCTCCTGACAAAGGGGACGATCGAGGTCGCCAAGAACATTCAGTCAGTGGGGTTCTATTCCCGCCTGTTCTTGGTGCCGAAGAAGGATGGCTGACTCTGACCGGTTATCGAACTGAGTATCCTGAACCAGTCTATCATTGCTACGAAGTTCAGCATGGAGACTTTCAGGTCGGTCCGCCGTTCAATTCACCAGGGAGATTTCGCTTCTAGCTTCGACCTGCGAGACACTTACTTTCACATTCCGATTCATCGGGCGTCACGGAAGTATCTCAGGTTTGCTTTTCTGTGGCGAGTTTACCAGTTCAAGGCCATGCCTTTCGGCCTCAACCTGGCTCCTTGGGCCTTCACCTGACTGATGTCGCATGTGATAGCTTTCCATCGCACACAGTCCAGGGTGACTACTTCGGCATATCTGGATGATATTCTCCAGAGGCATTCCAATGCTGCCTTACTGGAGTCGGATGTCGCCATTCTGTTGAGCTTGCTCACGTCGCTTGGATTCAGAGTCAACGAGGAGAGGTCGGACCTGGTCCCTTCTCAGTCGTTTTGTCATCTGGGGATGGCTTTCCGCACCCAATTCAATTTGGTGGCGGTTTCCCAGGCCAAGGCTGTGATTCTCTCAGCTTTTGCTCTGACTCTGTCCCAGTCCATATCCGCGACGGCACGGAGTATTCTCCGGCTCATCGGTCTCTGCGGTTCGGTGATGGATCTCATTTCTCTAGGTCGGCTGCGTGTCAGACCTCTCCAACACTTTCTGCTCAGTTGTTGGAGGCCGAATGTCGATTCTCTGGATCTGGTGCTTCGGTTACCAGATTCTCTTATCCTCACCTTCTCCACTGGACGAATGTTCAGTGGATCACGCAGGGTGTCCTTTTGGACTTACCCACGTCCAATCACGTTCGGATGGCAGATGTCAGTGATCTCGGATGGGGTGCGACATTGGATCCTCTAGGTCTTTCCCTTCACGGGATGGGGAACCAGGATCGGGCATCTCTACACATCAGCCAGCAGAGCTTCTTGCTCTTCTTCTGAGTTTCAGGCAGTGGATCCCTCACCTGTCGAATCGTCAGGTCCTTCTGTTGTTCGACAATTCAACAGTGGTTGCTTACATTCGGGACCAGGGCGGCACGCACTCGGTTCCAATGTACGAATTGGCTCGGGATCTTCTACTGCTCGCTCAGGATGTCAACGCTGGGGTGGTTCGTCACATTTCCGGTTATCTGAACATCCTAGCTGACTCCCTGTCCCGATGGGGCAGGTTCTTTTCCACCGAGTGGATGCTCCACATGGCAGGTTCCATCGATCTCTTTGCGGCTTGTTGAAACCATCAGGTGGACACTTTCATGTCCCCGTGTCCAGATGCTCTGGCTTTCGCCGTGGACGCTCTGGCCCTCCTTTGGGACGGTCTTGTCAGCTACGCCTTCCTGCTGGTTCCGATTCCGCCTCAGGTTCTCTCCCAGATATGAACCTGCAGTCGTCGAATCCTTTCGATCACACCCGTCGCCTCGGTGAGTGTGGGTCAATCTGCTCCGCTCTCTGTTAGTGGCGGTTCCGGCATGTCTCCCTCTACATCGCGACTTTCTTAGCCAAATTCGCCCGAGGAGGTTTCAAGTTGACCCGACTTCATTGTGCCTTGGCACATGTCTTTTATCGGGTTCTGTCTCCTCCGTAGTGGTTTTTTGAGACATGCAGTGGAGTTGCTTTTCTTCTTCAAGGAGGCACTCACTCCACTGGTTTAGCCTCTGTGGCTAAGTGGAAGGTTCCTCTGTCGATGGTCTGCGATCACTCTGTTGCTTCTGTCACTCGTTCGATCACACCGCTTGCAGAGTTTCTGGTTTATGTTTGTTTCTGGGGGTCTCCAGCAATGGGTACAAGTCCATGCTTCGGAGTCCTTTTTCATATGTAGCACCGCATTGTTTCGACACTCATCCTTGCCTCTCCAAACTTGTTCAGCTCTTTTCCTTGAAAAGGCCTGGGACTTTGCAGTTTACTCCAAGATGGTCGCTTTCTTGGGCGCTGCTCTGCTTGAGGGTAGGGGACGTTCGCACTTTTCTCCTGGATGACTATGCGTTTTCTCACATGCCAGATCTCTCCTGCATCCTTTTCTCGATGGATTTGTTTTGTTATTCGTGCAGCTTCCGCTCGTCTAGCTACTGGTGATTGTATTACCAATTGTTTTTTCTGCCACGAGGTGCGTGCATTGTCTTCCTCTTTTAATTCTCCTTTTATCTGCAACAGTTGCAGGAGCCGATAGAGGACCTTGGTCCTTGGGGCCCTCTTTCTTCAGCTCAGGCTGTTGTCCACCCCAGCCTTTCAGCTTTTTTCAGGGTCAGTTCCAGCTCTGTGCTGTTACTGCCCATTCTGTCTGTGCGTCGTACTTCACCATACGCCTCATCTTTCATTGTCTTTTCTAAAGTTTGTGATGCTATGGTTTGATAGGCCTAGGGATCTCTTCCTCTGTCCACGGTTCTAGTGCTATTGAGTTATGTGTGAGTTGGTTATGTGATTCCCTCCATCCTTTTGTCTATTCAGCCTGTAGTAAACAATTGAGGTAGGTTGATAAGAAATATAAATTTTATAGTAAATTTCCTTTCTTATTATACCTACCGCAATTGTTTACATGGAGACCCTCTCGTCTTATTCAGGTAAGAATCCTTCCTCCCCGCTGATCACATAACTCCTGTGTTGTCGGAATCAAAAGAATGACGAATTGATGCACTGCACACTGTTTTACGGTAGCCGTGGATTTGTACTATGGAAGAGCGTCCCATACTAGGTGTGCGCTGATGGCGCTCGACCCAGTTTTGGCTTATTTTTTCGTGGTGTTTTTACACCACTTTTCTTTCCCAAATCTTGGGAAAGATTAAAATAGAGAGTATTTTATCCGAGTTGGGTTCTTCCACTGGAGCGCAAGCCTGTAGTAAACAATTGCGGCCGGTATAATAAGAAAGGAAATTTACTATAAAATTTATATTTTTTCTATTAGGATACATATTATATCTTATTCCAGTAGTTTAGCTTCAGTTATGTAGTGCTTGTCCACACTTAGGCTCTATTGGGATGCCCTTGGGCTCATGAGGTTCCCTTGGGGTACTTAGGCTTCATTCAAAAATTTTTTTAAAATTTATTTAATTTGTTTCGAAAATTTTTATGATTCTCTATGTTATGTATACTTGCT